>JAYJMB010000084.1:0-18580 GCA_036873735.1 Pouteria campechiana
ATCAAATCTTACTACATGTAATAATACATACTAGAAATTATGATTTTCTACCTATAATATCATAAGCAGTGCAATTATGAGTAAATGCAATAATACGCAACATAATTTTCTTTACTATATATAAAGTTATTTGCAATCAAATTCTGCTACATAAAATGAGTGTATGTAGGCATCAATGACTGAATTTAAGTTTATATATAATAACCAATTCGCTGAATATATTACTATTATACAAATTAAGAAAAATATATGCATATAATATTAAATTCAGCCAGATTTGGCTACATTTAAATTATATATTTAACCATGTTTGCTTGCATTAAATATTATACATAGCAAAAAATATTGTTGTATATAGTATCATATGCAACCAAATGTGGCTACATATACCATTTACACGCAGCCAAATTTGATTGCACTAAATATTATATGTAGCCAATGGTTGTATATATATTTAATAATATTATATTCAGTCAGTTTTTTTGTTGCATTAAATATTATATCACTGTATATAATTTAATAATATTATATTCAGCAACTGGGTTACATTTAATATTAAAAACAACCAAATTTGGTCATATTTAAATTGTATATGTAGCCATATTTGGTTGTATTCATTATTTTATGCAACAAAAAGATACTGTTGGTAAAATATTATATATAACCAATGTTTGTTGCATATAATATATATACAATGACCATCATGGCTACATTTAATATTATATATAACACAATTTGACTAAAAATAATATTATATGTGGCCACCATGTTGCTATAAATAAAATAATAAACAGAGTAAATTTCAAGTTGTGTATAATATAGTATATGTAGCCCATGTTCACTATTTATTTAAACTATATAATTAAGATTTTATTATTATTTTTTTATGGATTGCAAATTTAAAGTTCTCTAATCAAAATAATAAATATAAGAATAAAAGTGTAAAACCCCTACCTTTAGCTAGCATCAAATATTGTCTATTTTAGGCCAATCAAAATCCGCTAGCTCCCAAAAAGAATGTTACAATAACTTGCCATAGTTCATGCCCAAATTCTTAACCTTAAATCATATTAGTTTTTAAATAAAATCTCTCACTTAAATGTGCAAGCTTTATGTATGAGCTCCTTTTGGTGGGCCCAAATGGATAACACTTCACGCTGGCTTAAGTCAGGGTGCAACTTGGGTTGGGTTGCCCTAAACTTGCTCGACCCAACCCACAATTTTTAGGGTTTGCTTTTTTGAGATTCTAGTTCAACCCAACCCCAAATTACTATGCGAGTCCGTTTAAAGTTGGTAGCAACCCAACTTAAACCTACTTGAATTACATATGTAAATATAAAAGAAAACCTTAAATCCCTTATCCTTATCGCTATATCGCATCCCCCATGCCCGAGTGCACCGTTTGCTCATCGTTGGTTCCCATCGAATGTCGCAGCTCCATTTCGATTGTTTGCTAGTTTCCATCCCTATTGGCTACCAGCTTCATTTCCATTGCCATTCCCTCGTGTGACAAAGATCGGCGATTGATCTATCTTTTTCTCTTGGCAAAAGCCATCCATCTTTATCTTTCATCCCTCGTGTGATAGAGACCGACGATCAATTTGTCTTTCCCTCAGTAAAACCCATTTGCGAAACCCATTTGGCTTTCCATCCAGCAAGCCCAGCTATCTCATCCCTCTTTGCATCTCCTTTCCATCCCGAGAAAACCCAACCCCTATCTTTATCAGCAGTTGGCATCTCCTTCCCATCCAGTGAGCAGCAAAACCCATTTTCTAGTGACCTAACCTCAACTCGTTTGAATTTTTTGATTGCATACACAAAGCCACTGCTTATCAGTTCATCTCTACCAAGCCATCTGCCATCCCTGCTACCGCTATTGCTGCCAATGGCTAACCCTTGTTGTTGTTACTCCCATCCCCTATTGATGCTAGCAGCCAACTCTTGCTGCTACTACTACCGATAAACAAAAAAAGCCCAAACCCATTTCATTTTCAAATATTTGGTTAATTTTCAATTTTTATTTTTTATTTGATAGTAATGTAGTTAGCTGAGATATGGTCAATGTTGGAGATTTGTGATGAATGTTGTTGATTCTTCTGTAATAAATATTTGGGAGGTGTTGTAGTGAAATTTTGGAATGCTAGAAGTTGTGGTGAATTGCATTAAATGTCAATAGTTTGTGTATATAGTTTTTAAATGCATTTATTATTTTATTTATTTGTATAAAATTATTATGTTAAAATTTTGAATTAAGGTTTAGTCAAAATATGGAAGAAGTTATGAATGAAGTAGATGAAACTAAAATTCCAAACATGGAGTCAAATAGAATTGATCTCATAGTAAGCTCTGATGATCAACCTCCTAAAGGCAGAAGGAAAAATGAATATATACCAAAATCACATATTTGGGAGAATTATGATAGGGCGTTAGATGATGAAGGGAAGTTGGCTTTTTGGGTATGTAAATATTATAAAGACAAATTTAAGTGTCCAAGAAAAATCGATACTAATTAGCTTTCAAGGAACTTGGATAGATATTCATGTAATCCTTATAAAAGGCTAAAAAAAGGATAACGATTAATGTCATTCTGACAAGCACAAGTTGATGGTGGCACTGCTTCTATTTCTAATTAAAAATTTAATCAAGAAAGATGTAGGAAAGCACTAGCACAGATGATTATTATAGATGAATTACCATTTAAATTTGTTAAAAAAGAAGGATTTAAGCATTTTTGTGATGAAATGAAACCATGATTGAAGCATTTATCAAGAACCACAATTGTAAAAGATTGTCTTCAGATATACAAAATATAGTAGAAAAAGTTAGAAGATGTTTTGAAAAATAAGATTCAGCATGTGTGTCCGACTATATATATATGGACTTCAATTCAGATTGTCAAGTATTTGTGTCTTACTGCATATTATATAGACATAAATTGAAAGTTGTAAAAGAGAATTATTAATTTTTATCTTCTTCCTTCACCGCATATAGGAGATAATATTGCCAATATGATTGATCAATGTTTAACAAAGTGGAAGATCAATCAGATTTGTACAATTATAGTGGATAATGCTAGTGCTAATGATGTGACTATTAAAGATTTGATTAACAAATTGACAAGAAAGAATTATTTATTGGTAGATGGAGATTATTTTCATATTCGATGTGCTGCACACAGTGAATTTAATTGTTAAAGATGGTATAGATGAGGTGAAAGAGTCCATTGTTCCCATCCACAATTATGTCAATTACTTAAGGAGTTCTCTTGCAAGACAACAAAAATTTGAAGAATCTTGTGATAGTGAAAAAATTTCAATCACCAACTCCTTATGTTTGGATGTGTCGACTTAATAAAATTCTACTTTTTTAATGTTGCAAAGTGCTTTGAAATATGATAAGGCTTTTGAAAATTTGGTAGAGGTAGATCGTCACTTCCAATTTGAAAATCTTTTAAGACATGATGATTGGGAAAATGTCAAAGTTTTGTGTAAGTTTTTGAAAAAGTTTTATGATGTGACTAATGTTTTATCTGATTCTGTTTATGTTACTACAAATCAATACTTTCATGAAGTTGATAAAATTTAATCACTTTTATATGATACCATGGATGAAGGAGATCTTCTCCATTGTGACATATATATTACAATGAAATCAAAGTTTGACAAGTATTGGGGTTTATTGAAAAGATGAATATATTGTTGGTAATTACTGTTGTGTTGGATCCACGCTATAAATTAGCATATGTGGAATTTTGTTATTCAAGATATTTTGAGCCAAATGAAGTATAAAGGATTTCTAACAAAGTAAGGGGTGATTTAGTAAAGCGTTTTAGAATATATCAAGAAAATTTATAATATTCTTCTATTATGTCTACTATGGGCTCAATAACAAGCGAAGGAAGTAAACATACAAGTGAGCAAAAAACCACCTCACTTGGGAAAAAGGAAAAATTGAAGCAATGGAAGCATGATAAGTAAACTATAGATCTTAAAATTAAAGTGGATCGATATTTTGATGAAGGATTTGAGGAAGATGAAGGAAACTTTGATGTTCTAGTATAGTGGGCTGACATTGCTTCTAATTACTGAGTATTATCTTGTGTGGCAAGAGATGTGCTAGTTATTCCTGTTTCTACTATTGCTTCAGAATCTGCATTTAGTATTAGAGGATGTGTTCTTGATCAGTATCAAAGTTCATTGACACCAATTCTTGTTGAGTGCTTGATTTGTTCTCAAGATTGGCTAAGGTCAATATCAAAACGAACTGGAGAAAAGGACCGTCTAGTAGAAATTGTGAAAGCTAAATCGGGTAATATGTATATTACTTTATTTAACTTATAGAAATATTTTTTTCTTATTTATGATAGATCATAGCTTATGTGATTACTTTTCAAAAGGTCAAAATGGATGTTGGACCTTGATGGTTCCCATAAGGTGGCTTAACTCAAGAGGGGATGGGTGAATTAAGTGTATAAAAATTATTGATTAACCTTGTGAAATCAATCTCTCTCTTTTTATGCTTGTGTGCTATGCAACATAAGATGAGTAATAAAGCAATAAAGTGCACAAATAGTAAAGCAATCAAACACACAAATAACAAAATTTTTATAGTGGTTTGGGCACCCTGTACCTACATCCACTATTCTAAGAACACACACACACCCACCCACCTTGTGTCTTGAGTTCCACTATATCCAATAGTAGAAATACAAGCAATGCTCCAAGCACTCTTCTACATTCTAGCTTTAGGGGGCATAAACTTAATGTTCCCAGCACATTTCTAGATTCTAGCTCTAGGGAGCATATTCACAATGCTCCCAGCACTCTTTTAGATTCTAACTCCGTGGGGCATAATAAATGCTCCCAGCACTCTTTTGGATTCTAGCTCTAGGGAGCATAATTAGTGCTCCCAGCTCTCTTCTGGATTCTATCTCAAGGGGGCATAACCTTGGTTTCATGAGCTCATCAAAAACTCTACCTTTATAATTATTTTATGTACAATGATATGCTTTTGTTTAGGCTGATGAGCACACACAGTTAAAACACAAATAAAATGATAACACAATGAGCCCATTATAGTAATTTTGAACTCCCTTGATTTAGTGTTAATATAGCATTAAAGCTCTTTGATCTTAGCAGCTCTTGGAGTAAAAATACTTGGAGGACTTGAATGAGTTTCTTGTTAGTAGATTTGTCTTTATTACTTAGAACCCTCAAGCTCTTGATGATCTTTGGGAGGACATGATCTTTGAGTAACTCTTTGTAGCACACAAGATCTCCCTTGGCTATATAGAAGAAGTAGGCCTTAAATAGATACAAATAATATTTAAACTTTAAAGCTCTTGGCCTAGGGATGTAAAGATTGTGGAAGGTTTCAAGCTCAATCCCCTTATTTCTTTAACCTTGAATCGTCCCTTAACTTTTTCTTAAATAGAACTTCAAAAATATGACTGTTGAAAGGAGTGAGAACATTTTTTAGGCCTGCAATGTTCAGATTTGTGAACATTGGAAGTTGGCAGGAGGTAGTGGCAGGCGGTTGTGCCAAGTGATTATCAGCCAAGCGATATGGCATGAGGCTGCTCCAAGCGACTGTGGTCAGATATCTACAAAAAAAATCCCGCATCCACCTCGCTGTCCTCTCATAGGTGATATGGCAGGCGACTGTGCCAAGTGAATGCCATATAGGCGATATTAGAAGGCAGCTATGAATTGGTAGGCGGTATCTTTAGACGAAGTACTTCATCTATGGATGACAAGCGGTATCTACAGGCGCCTGCGGTAAGTGATTGTGGTCCTACACTCAATATTTATGCACTTTGCCACTTATGAAACTTGGACATTATTCATTATAAATCAAAATATATTTATCTACATATAATATACATAAGTTAGACTACGGATAGATCATTTAAGCATAATTTTTTTAATTTAAAGAAGATCTTTTATGAAGCATACTTATCAAAATATATTTATCCACATATGATTTTCACAAGTTGTAGAACATGGACAAATCACACATTGTATTTTTCAATGAAAGCTTAAAGTGATAGCTTCATGAAGTATATAATATATCTATGATCTAACATATAATAAACAAAGTTAATGCACTATGGATCATAATGAATTCTTCATTCTTTAAAACAATTTACATAATATGCTTACATTCAAAATATTATAATAATGATTATTCATGTCAAGCATATTAGGTCTACAACCACTGGTTCGTCTCAACTCTAATTTTGTTGTAATCCATTGGCTTAATTATTTTAGCAAAGGTAATTCTTTTCTAGTGTAAAAGGTGCTACTTATATATTTTATTCTATCTTTAAATATGTTGCATCTTAAAGTAATGAATTTATCTTTTTTTTAAGAAAAAAATGACCTTTGCTTGAGGACAGACTAAACACTAAAGGATGATTTGTGAGGATTGTTTAGATGACTTATTTCAATGCCTTAGACTTAATTAAGTATTATTTGGACTTTGTTTTATTTAGGAACTTGATTAAGTTACTATCTTATTTGGATTTGGAACTTTAGTTTGACATTGGATATGTAAATTTTAAGTATGTGATAGATTATTTTTATTTGAATATTGAAATTGAATAGTCATTTTTTTATTTATTCACATAACCCGAATTCAACCCAAACCTGACCTACTAAACTTGGGATAGGGTTGAGGTTTTAAAATTAGAGTTGAGTTAGGGTTAGGCCTCGATCCTAAAAAATTGACAAAATTAAATATCATTTTCAAATCCAGGGGTAAAACCTTGTAAGATTTATCATATTAAAGATGAAACATAACCACAAAGACAACTATAACTAAAAAATAAAGGGGAAAATATATACAATACAATCTAGTAAAAAAATTCAAGTACAATCCTTTAAATTTAAACAAAAATACATCATAGTTCTCAAAATTACTCTGCCCCATCTATCCCAATGCCACGTTAAATGCCCTACATGAGCAGCATTTTGTGAAAAAATTAAACAATAATGGGGTAAGTCACAGTAACTTAGTAAGTAAAAATGATGTAGCTAACATATATAATAAAATATGTTTCACATCATATTGAATATCAAAATCTATCGGGTCTGATGGACCAAAGCATCAATCTAGGGAGATATAACTCATCCCTTCCATGTTATTCAACTAAACCTCATTATCTGACCATTGTTAGATCAACAACTTAGATCTTCACTAACTGGTTTGGCAGACTATAGCATCGATCTAGAGAGATACCTCACATCCATCATATGCTGCTTATTAAACCTCATGATTTGACCATCATTACATCATATCATCATCTTAGATCAATCTTAACTTGTTTAGTGGATCCCAACCTAAAGAGTTAAATCACATTCCTTCATAGCTGTCTACTCAAACCTCATGACTTGGCTATATTTAGACAATCTAACCCTTCTATTGGATTTAGAATGTCAAAAAATCTCAAAATCGACTATCTGATCATTTAAATCGGAGATCAGATGGTTCAGATACAACCAAATCAAGATCTGATGTCTGTTTCTAGGAAGCTTTGCTACCAATGATCGATTTTTGCAAACTTCAGTCCCAATTGGATTTTTCAAATTTTTATCAAAATCTGATTTTTCTAATGTTATTCCCAAAATTTCAACTTTGAAATTTACGTCTTAAAAATGACAATGACATTTCCTGATCATCTAGTGTGATCCATATGTAATCTATGGTACAAAATTTTAGACTTAATAAATTTTTCATTGTTCATAATTCATCAAATTTAACAAATCAAATGAAATTATTTGAACCATCAATTTCTATCTTAGGGTAAAATTAGTCTTTAGAAGACATCCAATAGTTCAGATCTTTAAAATAATATAAATAGCAAAAACCCATTTTATCGTTCATCGTTCAATCATGGGACACTATGCATGTATAGTGTCCTGTAATTTTTTTATTTTTTTATTTTTGTTTATAACAACATATACATGCAATATTTCATAAATATGAGCTATAGGATATATTTTACATAATAAGAGCTTCATTTCAAGAGGTATATATGATATTAAAATCTTTCAAATGCATAAAAATTTAATGAAATCTTTATTTTAAACGGACAAGGATATTCCATCATTTAAATAGTTATTTCATATCAAAACTCTACCAAAATCATAGTGTACATAGGCATACACAAACTAAATGCATTCAACAAATTCGATCATTAAAATAATATGCATATTAATCGGAATAAACATGTTTATAAACCACTAAAAATGAATGTTATAATATTCATTACAGTACATCTGCACAGTATGCTTGTTCAAATACATCTCAGCTAAAACATGACTTATAACATCTAAATAGCAATATGATCTAGTATAATTATCACATAAGAGATGTAAATACATTTATCTACTTAGTTGAAAATCCACGAAGGAAAATTGGAAATCCAAAGATGACCCTTCTTCTCCTTTTTCCTTTCTTTCTCTTCTCTGTCTTACAGCAATTACACTCATTTTCTCATCTCTTCTCCTCTCTCACTAATACACTTATAAATAGAAAGGTATTTATCCTATTCCAACTATCCTGTGGAAATAAATAATCATCCCATGTGATAGGGACTAAATTTTCCACCCATATGCTAAAGACCAAGACCCCCAGTGCTAGTGTCTTTTGCACGAGTCTTATAGTTAGAGTTAGGGTTAGGGTTTTAGACCTAAGATTAGAGTAAAGATTAACCTCCACCTGATCTCAAATAACCCGAGTTGCACTCCTAAAGTTGGGCGTATTACAAAAGTAACATAAAAATGACAAATTAGTTAATATTAATATGATGACAAATTAATCCAAATTTATAGAATTAAGCTTTCTTTTTTAAATTATTATTTATGTAAATTATAAATTATAATAAGAAATTTAATATGCTAGTAAGCTTAAGGTAAACAGAGCATTTAAATAATTTTCCTCGACATGTTTTTAAGTTTTTTAAAATGAAATAAAGAAAAAAATAAATCTCACTTATACAATTTAATACTTTTGCTAATTTGGAAAATGTGAACAAAATCTTAATTAAAAGTTAATTAGTATAAATAATAAATAAAAATAAGAAAAAAAGCAAAAAAAGGAGAAGAATTAAGTAACATTTAGATAAAAACAAAGCAATTTATTTGGTAACTAGACTACTAGCTTTAGACAATTTTGTCTTCCTGTGAATGGTTCCTAGGTTAATATTAGCAGTTAATCTAAGCTTCAAAGCATCGATGAATAATAAAAATACTTAAATATAAATTAAAAAATAAATATCTTAATATGTTTTATTTTCTTTATGTATTTTTCCTTTTTATCTTATCAGTAAAAAAAGACTTTTAATTTTTTAGCATACATTTACATAATTTATTTAATTCACTTACATACCTACAAACATTTGGGTTGTGATTCAAAATGCTTGACCACACTGAAACTTTGATGTGGTCTAAACACCAACTATTAGATTTTATAGGTGCCATATGGGTTGTCCGAATCTAAATAGAATTTTCATGAGGCTATATACAAGGAATGTATGATAAGTGTTACACCCAGCCTTCTGAGGCATGACTTATTATTTTGTACTATTTTTTACCTAAATTTACCCACTTTTAAGGTGGGGTGCTCGAGTCTCATTTTGGAACTCGACTAGTTTGCGTAGAAAAATGAATAACGTTTCCTTTGAAATATTAGGGGCTAACCTATACAATTATGCATTAAATATAATAAAGTAATAATGTAAATTCTAAACATATACACCCACTTGCCCACAGCCCAAGATCTGGGTAGAATCATAATGGCAATATACATCCTTAAAATCCATGAATAAACTGATAATTAAATCATTTATACATGCCACTACTACCAATATATTAATTTAGTTTCTTTAATATCAAATACACCTCAATTAAAATCTATTAATTATAATTGTACATCAATTGAGATCATTAAATACAATTATACATATATAATAGGATTCTAATCTCAACATTCATTCACAACACAAGAATATGTATTCTCATCCTGCTAACCAGTTCCAATCCACAATGGAGATTCTTCACCTAACCTGTCAACTACAAATTAAACAAGAAGGCGTGAGTTCAGGTAACTCAGTAAGTAGACAAATGTATTAAACTATGATTAATCCATCATTAACACATTTCATATCAAATAATTCATATCCATCATTATAACTAAGCACAAATAGATATATGTTCATCAATTAACATTAAATAAAGAATTCCATGTTATTTCCATTCAATTAATCAAGCTCACATTGGACAAATCTTCAAATTAAACATGCCACAAAGAGATTTTCTCTATCCCTTCCATTAGACTTCCAAGCTAAGCAAAACATCAATTTTTACAAAACCGAGGGATACCCATTATCCCTAAGAACTCAACAATGTCAATTGGACAACATCAATCTTAAGTAAACATGGGATATCCACTATTCCCAATCAAAACATACATACCCAGATTTTAAACAAAGGAGATAAATATTATCCCTAACCATCCAATGAAAATAAATGCCTACTTACCTTAGACTCTTAGCTCCAAACCCTTTTCTCCAACTCGATGCCTTTTCATCCTTCTTAGATCATCCTGTACAGGGTAAAATCTCATTCATTATAGATATAGCTCAAACTAATTTCTTCTAAACCAATGAATATGATTTATGTCTAAACCCATATTTCTCAAAGGCATAATTTTATATTTATTATTTTTTTTTGCATAAACACTACACAATAAAGCCATATAGGCTACTCATATCCATATTATCTAAGGTCAGCCAAAATTTAACATATTCAATAAAGTTTCTTAAAGAATCTCATTCCTAATCATATGTAATTATCATACAATATAACTGGCATATGATCGACTTCTGTAATAATTTCATTAGACATTTAATATCATCAATTTGTGGCTTACATGGCCCAAGCACATACATCTTTTTTAACCCTTACTTAGTGTACAACTCAAATTTCATTCCCACTAGCCCAAATTGACCCAAACATGTCTTCAAATATTATAATTACACATTTAATCATTTATCTTATGATAATTTTAGCAAAATCACAAAATTCCCAAATTTCACTATATGTTAAAACCCTAACTTTGCATAATTTACAATTTCTCATGTCAAATCCTGATAATCACTTTATCAAATCATTCTCTCATAAATTTATAATCATATACATCGATTTAAGCTTAAAACTTTATCATTTCTCCAAACCCTAAAACTCTAAAATTAGAGATTTTGTTGGGAGATTTGGCTTACCGTCGCTCACAAGTGTAGTCGTTCTCCCCAAATGAATAATCAAGCTCCCAGCTCCATGTTGCATCTTTTGTTTCGTGGAAATTTGATGTTTCTACCATTTTTCATGGTTGAAATAGCTTAAACTCAGGTTCAAATGTGAGATAAGTGATTTTTCATTTAGACAAGGCTATTTTTTAGTAAAAACTTGGCATAAATTTGAGCATAGTGGAGCTAGGCTATGGGTTGGGGCATAAAACAAAGAAAATGAAATGAAAAAATGAAATTAAAATGGATTTTGGGGTTTAAAATGTCGCATTTTTCTAGTGCTCCGGCGTGCCACAAAGTTAGTGTCGCGACATTGGAAACTTGTGTCATGACATAAGAAATCTGTGTTGAGACACAGACTTCACTGATTGCCCAATGTCACGACATAGACTTCCTGTATTGTGACATTGAATTCCTGTGTCGCGACATTAATGTGTTGTCCATTCAGAGATATTTTTGTATTTTGCCCATAACTTCCTCATACCATATCCAAATTGAGTGATTTTTATTGCATTAGATATATAATTCTACGATCTATAACTTTTATGTTAAACTCTCTTTCAAATTTGTCCATTATCTATATCCATATTCAATCACAATGAACCCTTCTTCCAAATTCAGCTTTTGCACTTATAAAAAATCACCATAGTCCCTATTTTACATAAAATACTTCAAATCTCTCAATAATCACTTCTCACACATTACATACATGAAATGAGACTTTTTTATTCTATTTACCACTTTATTTGTAGTCAATTTCCAAAAATACCTATTCAGTTCATTTTAACTAAATTTTTCGTCATAAGTAACTCCATCTGTCATTTTAATTTCAAATTACATTCAATACTCAAACTAATGTTCCACACATGTTACAATATATATAATAACTATCTTAGGCTATTCACATTGATCATAAATATGCTTTTTTCCAAATTCACCATTTCAGCTCTTTTTCTAGAATATTCAACTTATGATTCAAAATTGAAAGATTGTATTTAAAGTTTAATTTAAAACCTCATACATGTCACATTATGCCTAATAAGCATGCTTCATTAGTTACTAAAGTCAAATACATGACTTAACTTAAAATCACTACTTGGGTCAATTTCACTCAAAACTACTAATGAAGTCATTTTTTTTGTTCAATTTAATTTTTCATAATAAATTTCTTTATAAATCACTGTTTATCATTTTGATTCTTCACTTTACTGAAATGCAAAGAATTTTTCCCAAATTTAAACACCACAGGTGTTACAGTAAGTCAATTTTAATAAGCCAATGTACATGAATTATTTTAGTAATCGGGGTTGAGAGAGGCACATGATTGAAAAAGTATTTCAACTACTATATAAAAAGCTTAAGATATAATTTTTAATGCTGATAAAATTTGCTAATTGCTAATTTGAATTCATGTAGGCTAACTGACTAAAATATATTGTGGACTTTTTGACTAGCCAATTAGGCCCATAAAGTGCATATACACTTGATTTCGTTGGGAAGATTTGCAACTCTGCTTCATATCCTAGTTAGCATTCTAATTGTAAAGATATTTAATGCGACGGTATGTTTTGCTTAATCATTCCCACTGGCACGATTCTTGAGGGGCGCCGGATAAAACTCTTATACACATATGGAATTTTTTTCCCTTAAACTCCAATTCCTCATTTAGGTTGGTCTTGAAATTCATCTTCCATACCCTTCTTTTTAGTTATAAATATGTTTTCTTCGAATGTGATCCCTTGGTGCTAGGCTCTACAAAAATTGGATTAATACCAATAAAAACATGTCACGTGATGATAGATGAGATATTTAGGTATGGTAGATTTAAAAAAATAAATTATATTCAGTTTAAAAGTAAATTTAATCAAATCAAACTAAGTTAAATACAGTCATTGAAGACCTAAATATCAAAATGAATATTAAATATTTAAATGGCATATATAAAATAATAATATTAGGAATTAATGTTCCATTGTTAAAATCCTTGTATGATCAATTTCTATTTGATTAAAAACTTAACTTTTAATTTTTATACTATATATAATAAGTTAGATGATATGTATAACTTATAATACCAAAGGGTATATTTGATTGCATTAGAAAGGGAATGTATTAGCAATGTAATATCTTATAGGCTTCTTTTTAAACAAACTTGATATTTTAACTATCATAATAATCCAATTTTTTATTTATCTATATTTTTATTTATTTTTATTTTTCATTAAAAATTATATATTATTAATGTTATTCTTACTATACTTTTTTAATATGCTCTATGTTTAACGCACCCATTTCTAATATACTCTTATCAAAAAAACCCAACATAATTTCAACCAATATGTATAATATGATGTAGGTCCTTATAATACTATAATAATTTTAATTATAAAAATTTATCTAATATTTTATTTATTTTGAGTTAATTTACTATTTTATATAATTTTGTTAAAACAATTTTGAAATTTAAAGAACTACATCATACTAAATATAATTTTATCTATGAAAGATATATTTTATTATTACATAAATATAAAAAGGAATTTTTAATGACATAAAAATAAGCCATATAATAGGTTATTTACATCATTATTTTTTGTTTTTTTTAATCTCATGTGGTGCATTCCATGTTTTATGTGTATCTTTTTATATTTAATAGATAAATCAGATTCAAATTCTTTTAATGGATTAAATTAATCTATTAAAAATTTTAAATATTATTTACCTAAAAAATACAAAAATATCAATATAAATCATGTAATAGGTTATGTTAGAAATAATAATAATAATAATAATTAATAATTTACTAAAATATTTATTATATGGCTTATTTTTATGTTATTAAAATTTATTTTTTATTTACTTAATATAAATATTTAATGAATTAGATTATACATAATATATGCAGCTTATTGATCTTAAAATAATTTAAAAATAAATATTTAAAATATTAGAATAACATAGGATAAACTAAATGATCAAATCGTTTTTTTTCTCTTTATGGTTGAAATAATGTTGGCATCTCAAGACTCTATGTCATATTATACATATAGATTAAAAATTGAAAAAGTATTTTCAATACCACAATTGACTACTTCTCTATTTCTTCTTTATTTTCAAGCACAGGTATCTAATCAAATGTAAATGTGGATCATATCAAATAAAAATAGTAAACAATAAAATATCAAATTCATCATGTAGCATCCATTGACTATTTCCATTTATTTAATCATAAAGCACATATTTAAAAATCAAGGGTTATGTGCAAGTATATAAACATTATTTCATCAATATTGCAAATATATTTCTTTTTTTTAAAAATAAAAAATAATATTGCAGATATGTAACCATTCTGTCAGAGCTTTATCCTATTTCATCAAAAAATCTTAAACTACAAAAAATGCCCTCCAACTTCTTCTTTCCCACCTATGCTAGCTCATGATTACTGCTACTGTAATTTCTCTATGTCACTGGTTGTCCGTTGGTTACCAGATCAACCACAATTCCATAGATCCATTGTCTCACTGGATCTTGCCTCGATCATTGGAAAAATAAACAAAACAATACTACCACCGTCTATATCTTCTTTGTTGTCAGAAAGGGTATTTCAACTCCTCTAATGCTACCATGTCTTCTTCAATTCTGATGAAACATTGCTGAGTTAGGCGATCTCTTTTGGTGAAAATCTCTAATTGTAGGGTTCTTCATGCTGCCTTTTCTTAGTCGTCAATAAAAACACCCATTCATCATGGAACAAATCTGCAGGCATTACTGGTTCCTGAAGTGACCGAATATGATGACAAAACTTGAAGTTCCTTGCAAAACCCAAATGATTGCCAGGGATTTGAGTGTTAGGCATGTGTTTTGTATTCTGCAAGGCCCACTGGGCCTGCACATGGGTTTTACGCATTAGGGCATGCGTATTGTGTAAGGTTATAAATAAATGTGTTCCCTAGGGTTAGGGAGAAGCAGAGAGAGATTCTATGAGACACAAAGGGTTAACACAGGTTGTGTGTTGGGAGAGACAGGGTATTATCTTCGAGAGGAAAGAAGTGTATTCTATTTCATAGTGAATTCTTTTCTTTGGTAGAGTAGGTTGCAGGACTGATCCACATTATTTCTTGTGTGCTTGATTGATTGATGCTTATGTGTTCTCGATTTTATTCTCAACAAGTGATATCAGAGCTTGGTTCATGGAATTTTGTTTGATGAAATTTGGTGAGAATGGAGTACGAGCATATGATCGAGGTGATCACGCAAATTGGACAGTTGGATCCATGCGTGATCTGATGGCTTAGATTTGCATGAGCAGATTGGATACGAAAGGACCACAGATTGGATGATATAAGGATAGTGATTGGGCATCATAAGGTGTCATGCTGTGGTTAGAGTCGATCAGTGTCAGCATCAGTGTGAGCATCGGATGAAATGCAGTAGATCGGGGCATCCGGCCTGACTGATTGGCGGTGTCGTGCAGTCGACAGTGAGACGCAACAACAGGTGGGTCTTTTTTCCACTACTGAAAATAGGCAACATCAACCATCGGCAGAGAGCTGAGAGGGCTATAGATATCGTGAAGTAGGGACCCTAATTAGATAGGGTGTATGGTTGGCTGCATTAGGCAGATGGGAGTACAAATGATGATTACGTCCTCTATTGGGCTTTTCTTCCCAATAGGTGCAGAGGAAGGAGACAATGGGTTTTTTTTCTAGCCAAAGTAGAGATCGTTGATCATCAACGGTAAGCAAAGGAACAGAGAGCTAGGTTGGTTCTGCTTAGCAGAAAGGAAGACAATGACATCGACAGCTTCATCAGCAGAGAGAAAGAAGGGTAGGAACACCATTTCTCTCCCATCTTTCTAGAACTAGGTCACAATCCGGTGCAACAAATACACATCCTATGTCGGAACATCTTCAAAGAGGATCTGGTCAGAGCAAATCAGTCAACAGACGATCGACAGCAGGTAGTAAAAAGGAGCAGCAACGGCTGGTGTGGCTAGGGCTTACTGGTCTTGTGTTTGGAAGGTGATGCACAGAATTTGTTTGTCGCAATGGACAGAGCAGAAAGGTGATTGAACGGCCAGATTTTATTAGGTCATATCTTATGATCCATAGGTCAGATTTTGGTGATCTAGGAGTCATTTCCTAGGTTTTGGGATGCTGCAAATCACCAGGATGGTTCAAATTTGGGAGATTATGCTTTTTCTGGGTGTTTTATGCAAAACATTGTATTTTTAAGTTGGAAAATGCTAGATACGACAAAGATTTCAAACTAGGCAGAAGCACAGAGCAACTTAAGTCAAAAATTAATGCAGGCAAATATGAAGGCGACATTCAGGGTTAAGCCATTTAATGGGCAGAATAATTTCACTCTATGGTAGCATTAAGTGAGGAATATCTTAACTCGAGAGGGGACAATGAAAGCCCTTAAGAAGAAGTTAGAAAAATTAGAAAATTTGATTAAAAGTGAATGACAAGACATGAGGGATCTGGCGATGAGTATAATCTACTTGTTTCTTGCGGACAAAACACTTTGAGAGGTCATTAACTTGATGGATCTAGAGGAGGTGTGGACGAAGTTGGAGAGCAGGTACAAGTCAAAGTCATTGATGAATAGGTTGTATTTGAAGAAGCGATTGTATAGTCTTTGGTTGAAAGAAGGCAAAGATTTTAAGAGGCAATTGGATGGGTTCAATAGAATATTGAGATATTTGAATGCCTTGGAAGTGAAAACTGATAAAGATGGGAAGATATCTGTCACTGAGATTGAGAGGGAGGATAAAGCTTTACTCCTGTTAGCTTCATTGCTTGATTCTTACGATTATATTATGTCGACATTGCTATTTGGGAAGGATACATTGAAGAGGGATGAGGTGATGGCTTCTTTATTGATGTTTTAGACCCAAAGGAAAAGTAGCAATGGTGAATAGGTAGACAATGACTATTGAAAGAAATGATGATTCTCAATAAGGCAGAAGCAGATCTAAGTCCAAAGAAGATTTTAATTGCTGGAGGCGTGAAAAATATGGTCATATCAAGAGGAACTGTCCTAAAGTACATCAGAGTCAAGCGAGAAAGAAGAAAGGAAAGTAGAAGATGGATGAATTATCTTATGAGACTGCAATTGTAGAAGATAGTGATATTTTATTGACGACGGAAGTAGGTATGAATGGTCCCAATTGGATTTTAGATTTCTGTTGTTCTTTTCACATGTGTATAGTTAGAAAGCAGTTCGATAGATACATGGAGTGTGATGGTGGTACTGTGAGGATGACAAACAAAGTAGAGAGTAGGATTGCCAATGTTAGGACAATATGATGGTGTTGTTCGAATGCTGGTTGATGTGAAGCATGTACTGGATCTGAGGATGAACCTAATTTTATTGGGAATGTTGGACTCCAGAGGTTACAGTATGTCTATTGGAAATGGAGTTCTCAAGGTGAGAAGAGGGGCCATGGTTGTCATGAAGGGTTAGATGATTGGGAACCTACATAGATTGATTAGGAGTATGAAAATAGTCAGAGATCCTATGAGATCCCAAGTTGTATGTACAGGTGGAGTACAGATAGTGAAGTCTATGGAGAATTAGATGGTAAAGTCAATGGAGGATTAGACGGTCAAGTTTATAGAGAATTTTGAGAAAAATAGGTAGTGTTTGCTTTGGTTATTGGTGGTAGTATATTTGGTGGAGGTCGTAGTGCAACGATGAGAGAGATAGAGTAACGTTGAGTTGTACAATAGTGGTAAGCTATATGTGGCACTCGAGATGGGTGTAGTGGGCCATGTTAGTTGAAGTATGGTTGATAGTGTTTGGTGAGCTTGCAGGATGGTTGATGACATTGGTTCTTCTTCAAGTCGGTTGGATGCTGCAGAATTCAATCCAAAGTGAAAATTTGTTGGGTATGTGTCTTATATTTTGCAAGACTCACTGGACTTGCATATGGATTTTATGCATTAGGGCATATATATTGTGTAGGGTTATAAATAGATATGGTCTTTAGGGTTAGGGAGAGGCGAAGAGAGATTCTGTGAGACATAGAGGGCTAACACAAGTTGTGTGTTTGGAGAGACTGGGTGTTGTCTCAGAGAGGAAAGAGGTGTATTCTATTTCATACTGAATTCTTTTCTTTGGTGGAGTAGGTCACAAAACTAATCCACGTTATTTCCTGTGTGCTTGATTGATTAATGCCTGTGCGTCTTCGTAGTTTTATTCCCAACATTGAGGATGTGGGTGGTGGTGTCATGTGAATTGAAGGAGAGGGCGTGGTTGGCCTCGGTA
>JAYJMB010000085.1:0-18576 GCA_036873735.1 Pouteria campechiana
CAAACCTAGGTCACCTATTTTCTTTTGATCTCTTTCAGGTCTAAAACACAATAGAGATCACCCGGTCCTGAGTCCTTCCGGAATATGCCAATTGGGTCACAAAACACCTACTGTCTCTATGATTTCTTACAGTCTAAACAATAGAAGTCACCCGGTCTCGATTCCACCCGGGACAAACCAATCGGATCAAAACACCCATCTCCTAATTGACCCAGTGTCTAGCAACCTAGTCTAGAATCGCATCATTCCATCCGCCCATTAACTTAAGGCGGTCTCCTAAATATCAAGTCATCGCAATATGCTCGGTGATCCCAAAGACAGCACACATTTATTTTGGATTTTCTAAGATGCATTGTAGTTTTCCTTTTAATCAAAGGTTTTTTCCATTGTGGAGATGTAATTAGGACTACTTGTGGTCTGGGATGTGAACATACAATTTTTCTAATGTACACAGTAGATGTAATCAATTGAGGAAAATTAATAATAGTGGAAAATCCTTTGGTATTTTCCAAAGGCGACCAATTCCAGTCATGTCATTCCATTTACATTATTTCTTCCTCATTACCTTGTCCCCAATGAAACAGGGGGAGATTATGAATGCTCTAACTGCAAATCACTTGTAAAAATCCATATTTTGATGATTAACAAACTCATGGAGAAATTTGTATAAAAATCATAAGGCATATTATAAACATAGTGCAAAAAAATATTATGCAAGCCACAGCTGAATAGCGCAGCCACCTATGCCTATAGCCTACATTACAACCATCACCGAACATTGCATTTTATGGTCTTCCAGCAAGAGCAAAATACTTGGACAACCGAAACTGCCTATGGATACCGACTGCCACTTCGTAGTCAAAGCCAAGGTGCCATCACCCTACTGCCTGCCATCTTAAATTTTGGATTGCCTAGCAAGCCCATGTTGCCTACTAATATCACATGGAGCACCGTCAAATACCACAACCGCCTATGATTCGCCTATCAGTGGATAATAACATAGGTTGGGAAGAAAACTTGAAAACTGATTACAGTCGATATGCCATGGTGCTTACCCATATAACCTATGGATTGCAGTCAATTATTGCAACCGCTTGCGATCCACTTGATGCTTCAATGGTCAAAAAATTTGAACATTCTCTCGTATTAAATGAGCACTAACTACCCCCAATGGATAGATTTTGAAGAGTTCTATGAAGGAAATTAATTTGGGATGTTCGAAAGAGTTGTTGAGTAATTAATCCTCGTTCTCTTAAGCAACATAAGCATTCAAGCCTTCAAGCACTTCAACCTTCAAAGCACTACATTAAAGGCTCTCACCAGCCTTTTAGGAAGATTCTTCTACAATCAAAGTAAGCTTTAATCATCTTCAAGGCTTCCCTTCTGCTCTCAAAGAAGCACTACAAAAAGTTAAACTCTTTACTTTCCAATCTCTATTGATTTGTTGCTTGACTTAGTATTAGAGATCAAACTCAAGAAGAATAAGGTTAATTTTTGTAGTGTATCTCATAATTAACTTATTGATTTGTATTTATGCCTTCTTAGAACTGGAATTTAGAAAAGTATAATGCCACTAAAATTTATGCATCTCTTAAAGTTGGATTCTAGAAGAGTGAGGTTGCTCTGGTTTGTATCCATTACTAGGATAGTAGAACCAAAGATACTAAGGAGAATGTTTGGAAGAGTAGAGTGGAGAAGTTATTTTGAACCACTATAAAATTATTTGTTGTGTGATTGATTGTGTTATTTCTTTTCTTTGAATTGTAAAAAGGTTTTTAACTTTACAAGGGACTCTTATAAAATTTTTATAAACCTAATTCACCCTGGTTAAGCCTTGCCTAAAGGACTAACAGATTACACTCATTTCCCCACATGAGAGTAATATAATAGATGTATAGGTGAAATATGGAGTTGGAATCTATTTTAAATATTTTTAAAAAAGTTTTAAAAAAAGAGTTTAATGGGCTTAGAAAGCTCATGAAAAATTAATGAGTTTTAATAGACTTTAACTGAGTTTAA
Organism: Pouteria campechiana; assembly: GCA_036873735.1. Classification (NCBI taxonomy): domain Eukaryota; kingdom Viridiplantae; phylum Streptophyta; class Magnoliopsida; order Ericales; family Sapotaceae; genus Pouteria; species Pouteria campechiana. Next base: position 2,020 of record JAYJMB010000085.1, read on the forward strand.
TAACGATTTTGTTAAACTCTATTAAACTTTGTAAAATATTAATAACTTAACAAAACTTTAATATGCTTTATTGAGTTTAACCAAATCTAATAATAATTTTGTTAAACTTTACTAAACCCTGTGAAATATTAATAAGTGTTCATAGGTTTTAACAAACTTTAATGACTTTAATAGAGTTTAATAGAAGCATATTGAATTCTATAACAGGCACAATTGGCTTCAATTAAACTCTATTAAAGCCCATTGAAGTATTTGAAATATTGAAATGAATAGTAATGGATTTTAGTGAGCTTTAACCAAGTTTAATAAAAATTCTATTAAAATCTATTAAGCTTAATACAAGCTCATTAAACCCTATAAATTTTAATAAACTTTAACAGAATTAAAGCAGTTTAATGGATTTAACTAACTTTAACAAAAATTATTAAAAAATTATAAAATTTGAAGAAAAGATAATTTTACCCTTTGACAATCCAAGAAATTGTAGCCATAAATTTATTATTTGATGAAGATCCAATGGTGGATATTGAGCTAAAACAAAAACTACTTCAACTCATTGTATTAAAACCGATCCCATCAAATTAATGGTGGAGAAGAAGATTACGCTGGTGGTCCAACAAACTCACAACCAGTGGTGGCAAGGTCTCAGAAGGTTTTGGGCCACTGGCTCATCCATTCTATAGCACAACAGGCAACCATAGGAATCAAATGATCCCCCTCATAAAGAGCTGTGCGACCGCATTCTTAAATTTGGCAGGTTGAACCACACTCTGAGTGCCAAAACAAATTCAGACAGGAGACATCAGTCAGATGGTCCACATTGATCTCTCACCACGTAAAAGAAAAAAAAAGAAAAGCTTAATAATTGATAAGCAGTTAAAATCAAATAAGGTTAAACTATTTGATGTAGCTGAACTACATATATTAAGTAATTTTTAGAACAATTATACTAAAATATTTAAAGAAACTAAAGTAAACGAATTTACTAAACATTTATTTGACAGATAAACATTAAAAAGCTAAAAAAAATTGCCAAACATTTATTTGACAAATAAGCATTAGAAAAGCTAAAATGATTAAATTTTAAATTTAGTAACATTTTTTTCAGAAAGAATAAATAGTATAGGAATTATTTAACAATTATAGGAATAATTTAGAACAATAAACTTTTAAATAGCAGAAAAATCTCCATCAAAAGGCTTATTTCCTATTATAGCTTATTTTAAGTAAATAAGCCAAAAATCCTGAAAGTAAGCCGAATCAAAAAGGCCCTTAGATGTAGATGATCTGAACTTTAGATAATCACTGATTCAATGAGCCATGCGTTGTCGCGGGTGGCTGCAACGATCATCCTCTAATCATGATTTGATCCACCAGGCGACAATTTCTGTCGGAGAAATTTCAGACCAAAATTGAATGGCGTGCGTATCAAAACGTTCTCCTTCCTATGGTGATCGGGTGGTCCATGTGGTTATTTTCGTGGGCCCAACCACAGCTAAGTCTATCATATTCTCATCATCTCAAGAAATTAAAAGTCAGCGATATATGGAAGCCTGATCAGACGTCGTCACTAGCAATGATACACGTATGGCCCCATTCCAAGCGCAGTCAACCAATGTGCACACACCATGGCCACTGTAAACGCCCTTATCATCCAATATTGACCCTATTGGCTCCTTAATTTTCCAGCGTTCAAATCTTCTCGACCAAGGCTGTAGGTTCCCCTACTTCACCAACCCGGAGGCAACAACAACCTTACAATACAACTTGAGCTGCGTTAGCTTTATCCTAACCTTTGTATCAATATCAAAAGTCGGCTATTATTCCACCCTTTGTATCAATATCAAAAGAGAACCACTGGGAAATCTGCTGATGACGCTTGTCTATTAATTAATAGCCTTCAGATCATAGCAACTTTAAACAATCAGATAATGCAAATCAACTCGGCAAATGACATGGGCGGGCCCCATAATCACTGCCCCCTTTGACTGCTCTGTTTGTCTCCGAGGCCTTCGTCATGTTTCTTCTTGAATCAACGCCGCAATGGCCCCACCGCCTCTTAATGTGGGATGTTGTTGGTGGGAATTTGGAATCTTCTGCCTGTAGGTGTAACCATTCCAGCATCCATCCATCAAAATTCTCGAGGGACCAGATGTCAAGGTGCCCAAAAAAAGAGGTAATATTCAAATTCTCGGGCAATCCTTGAAAGCAAAGATCGTGAGGCTTTTGTTTGTTCTTTCAAGCCACTTCAGCCATCCATATCTGGCCACAATTGTATGACAGATAACCACCGTTTTCTTCACACGTGGGTTATGTTTGTATGGCATTCAGATCACCCAATTCTTGTGGGGCACCAACTGACGGACGGATCACAACTTCAACATCGGACGAATCAAGCATTTGAAATGGTGCAACTGAAGACTATTTAGTAGATTCTTAAAACTGAAGTGGTGATTATCGCTTGATTTTAGGGTCACCATGAACAATGCGAACAGCCCAATTGATGCAACAAATTAAAGGAATAAAATACCAAGTTGTCACAATCCCTAGGGGAAAAGAAAACAAATCATTGAGTTGATCTTTAAAATCTGAGTGTTGGGTCATGGCCTGTGGACGGTCTGGATTGTGGTTGGTAATAGCGCGTGAAATTCCAAAGTTTTTGCTTGCGAGATGCTTGGAGAGGGAGACATGGCTCGCTAAGCATGGTTTGTGGAGGATTTCACGTTTAAGCAATTGAATAATCGAAACGCAGGAGAGCTTTCAAAAGAGGCGCCCCCTGTAAGAGCCAAATCCCTGTAAAACACTCTTGCTGACGTGGACATGTAAATAGTGTACTTGGGTATCATCGATTTCTACTTGGCTTCCAAGATGTAGTAGACTGCCTCATACGGTACGAGTCCAGTACACCAAATCCGTGTCCTTTTTTAAGTAAATTTTTACTAATGAACACCTCATTTCAGGAATCCGGACAGGTGATTTTTTGAATCATATCATTGATTTCCAGTATTATGTATTAATGAGATGAACTTATCATTTTTTCATAATCTTTTGAATTAATAAATTAACGGACTGGATCATTTAATCATGGGCCCAGTAGTGCAGACACGAAACAAGAGTAGATTATGAATCTGCTCTGGCAAGCACCAAAAATTTCTATTTTATTAAACGTTTAATTAATTACGCAAAACTCGATTAAGTGCATGACCGAAAGTCTCCACATACGCGCGTGTATTAAGTGAATTCATTTACCTTCGATATTATGGTGCCGAAATGGAGACAAACAACATCAAAGGCATTCATCATGGGGCTGACTATTAAAAATCAAGAGGGAGATCAGTATCGGGAGGAATAAAATCAAAGATACCCAGGGTATGTCTGAACAAGATGTTCGACAAAGGGTATAATTAAAAAGAAATGTATTTGAAATAAAGGGTTATGTCAAACACAGAAAAGGGTCACTCATTAAGTAAATAAAGACAAAAATGGATAAATTTTTTTCAGGGCAATCTACACTGTTCGTTGATGATGATGAAGCATGCGCCAGGTTTCACAAGGCAGTTTTTTTTTTTCATTGGAATCTTGTGACTTTTACTTTGCCCGTTTATTTAAAGGCATAGGCATAGTTCGCAGAATATAGATTTCTATGGCCAGTTGTGAGGATTGTCTTGATCTGTGCTTGAGAATCAATCCGTCTATCGACCCCTGGCACGCCCCGCATGTCCTTCCGTTTCGCTAACAAACTCATCCAAGGGCCGAGAAGAAGTGTTTATTTCAAAACAAAATCAGGTCAATGTTACTTATTTCAAATTTAAGATTTATCTTTTTTTAATTATAACTCTGTTTTTAAGAGATTTTTTTTATTTTCCCATCCAAATAGTCCATTAATAAAAATAGATAAGCATTCTAATATTAAAAATGGAATTTCAAATTTAAGATTTATCTTTTTTTAATTATAACTCTGTTTTTAAGAGATTTTTTTTATTTTCCCATCCAAATAGTCCATTAATAAAAATAGATAAGCATTCTAATATTAAAAATGGATTATTAGGAGGTGCTTGGATACGAAGAAATTTTCTCTCATAAGGAAAATAATTCCTTATAGGATGCTACAATTTTCATTCTCTTTTAAGGTTACCTTTTTCATTATTAATTATTTTTCTCAAAAGAAATTTTATTTATATTTACATTTTAGCTTGCATCACCCTTCATGTAACTTCCCCAACAAACGCGCCCTCTCATGTTCGGTGCTCATTTTAAAGAAAAATTGAAGTTCTTAAAAGGGATGATTTGAGATTGCGTAGTAATAATTATTTTTTATCATCACTTATATTTTAATTAGTATTTTTATATATTCTAACTGTATTCATTTTATAATTGACATTTTTTATATTTTGGACATCATTTTTAATTCTTCGTGGAACTTCCCAACACAAACTAATTTATTACCTATCTTTTCATCCGATAAACTTTCCCTCGAGGTGTTTCTGCACTTCTACTAATCCAAAGGAAAGCAAGTGGTGTGATTAGCTTTCGCAGCCAGCCAACGGGTGCCAAGGTGATGATCCAATATCCGATCTCGCATCTGTATGATTCTTGGGATACGTAGTGGTGAAATCAAATGGGCAGAATTCATGGTGTAGATGCCTGTCGTTATTATCTGGCCGGCCCCACGATGGAATTGGCTGATCAGTGTTATTAGAGACATCCTACTTCCGAGCTAAGCACCACGGACTGAATGGTCTGGATAGCCGTAGTAAAATGTGACAGAGAAGGAACACCACTTGAGAGCCGATACCAGGACTTCGGTAGAAATACTGCAGTTGGGCTGTGAGCTGTGTTCTCCTTTTGAGTTAGTTAATGGAAGAAAATAAAATAAGGAAGATACATAATAATAATACCGTGAAACGGTCACAATCAATCAAGGACCGTTGGGAACATAGCCTTTGAAGATAATGAGATATTTTTAAATAGATTGCCTGCGGCTGATGTGAATATTACGGTTATCTCCCCACAAAATAGCCGGCCAGCCGGCTCTTCTCAGGTGTTGTTTTCGTTCCTTGCTTGCCAGGGAGGAAACTCCCTCTCTCCTCTGTCAGTTTCCTTAAACAAGATGGGCTCTTCTTCGCTCTTCTTCTTAAATCCCCCCACAAGCCCAAGTTTTGGTCATTGGTTTGTTTTCTCTCACTGCATACAAGAGTCCCTAGGAGACAGAATAAGAAAAACATGGTGGGTGTGGATGATTATGTAGGGGAGGAGGCGTACCTTACTACCTCCGACCCTTTAGTCAATGAACTCAACAGATTACAGAATCAGCTTAAAGGTATAATTAATGCATTTGGATGTGTATATGTTCGCATTCTCCTTCACCATCGTTGGTCTATGATTTACATATATGCTTTCTTTTCCATTTTCGGTTGCGGGCTAATTGCTGCATGTGGAATACTGAAGCGGCATCTGGCTTCCGTTGGCATTTGCTCCTCTATCCGAGAATTTATGTTTTCACCCTTCTAATCTGATTTCAGCTTCACCCACTTTCCTGTTTGTGAATTTAAGCAATACATTAGTTTAGATTACTTAAGTAACTGCATGTATTCTTATGGACACATTCTCTATTTAATGCATTCGGTAGAAATTCGCACTCTTAGTATTTGCTTCTTGTTCTACTGTTTAATCTTCACCAACATCTTTTATCTTTTCCATTTTGAACTTTCATTGGTTTTGCTATGGGTTCCCTTTGTGGAAGGATATATGATAGAGATTGCAGTAAGTGCTATGTACACTGACAGCTCTTCTCAGAAGGTGCTAATGAAATAGATACTTTGCCAATCTGTGATGTGCAACACAGGAGGTGCTCATGAAATTGATGGTTTTTATTTGTTCATTTCTCGTAGTTTGATTATTGTTTCTCGTTTTCTCTGTACAATAGACAAAGTAGCGGCTGTAATTTGCTATTGTTATTTATTGCTTTCTTTTACAAAACTTTACTTGTTCACTTGTTTGTTTTTGCAATTTGTTTTGGTAGTGTTAACGAACCCTAATGACAACAAGTGAAATCTCTTTTGTTTCTTCTTCATCTCTGTTTGTGTCACTTGCTGTTTTAAAGACTAGGTAACTAGCGTTCTGTTTTTAACTGGAGCTACTTTCAGCCACAGAAAAGACATCGTCTACATGATTATATTGCTGAAATGGATCGTTGGGAGCATTCATGCCACCAAATAGATTGGTTTTTTTCCTTAATGCTTATTATGTTTTCCTTTCTTTGTTTCATTTGGTGGCAATGGTATCCAATTTACCAATTTTTCTCATGTGTTGGTAAACCTCTGTCTCCTTTCTTAAGCAAAGATGTTTATTTGTTCCATTTTTATTCCATAATGCCATGTTATGATGCACAAGTGAATTGATTGTGGGATTCAGTTAGCTGTCTTGGGAGAAAATGAAAAACAAATGTTTTTCATTATGCTTTGTGAGATAAATCCAAACATGAAAGCATGGCAGTAATTAATAAAATTTGGTCATTTTGGCCAATAATTTGTTAGTTGTCAAGCGATGATGTACAGTTCCTTTGGGAAGGTACCTATACTTCAAGAGGTTAGACCACTTCTATGCCATACATCAACGAGTACAGTGGCCATCTAGTCAAGGGTGTTTATGACAGGCATCTATCTTCAAACTTTCATTTCACAGCATAATCAGATATTTACATTTTTTCTTGTGGATTATACTTAGACAAGGGTCGAGAGATAGGAGTTGCCTGGAGTGAAATCAAGGGATTGAAAGCGACTGAAGCTTTGAAAGACAAAGCTGTGGTAGAGGTAATGAAATTGATCCTCACACGCAAGAAAGCAAGCAAATTCGGATATGCACTGCATAAACAAGACATTTTATAATTGCAAATAGTTGGGATTATTTCACTGGGCCACAAATTTGCCAACATTTGAGGTTTGATTGTCCTGGATTCCATTTCATGCTGGTGACAAACTTCTTGGACAGGGAGGCCCATTAAACAGTTGAGCCTCCATATACAGGGCCACAGATCAAAAATCACATGAACTAGGCTATCTCAAATATCATTCACTGCTGTCCAGCTGCCTTAGGATGGACAGTTAAGAACATATATGAGAATAAAACGTTTTATCCATCCACATTTAGTTGGATGGGATTTGCAGTTGTTAAGATTAGGCTTGTCATATCACCATTGTGGATTTTTTGGCCCCAAACTTGCAGTTCAACCAGACAAATGGTTCTGACTGTTCTCCACTGTAGGTATATAGAGAGGAGCATCCTCAACATCCAAAATGTCTCTAAACCTCTTACTACGATTTTATTCTGCTTTGTTTTTCCAGTTGAGTAATGAACTGAGGAAACTTGAAGAGAAACTCAGAATAACTGAAAATCTTCTTGAACAGAAGGTTTGTCAATGCATTTTCTTACATTTTGCTATAAAGCAGTTACGCTTAGTTCTCGTATTCTTGGTGGCGTTAGAAAATTAATTTACATTCTACATATAATTTATTGCAGAATCTCGAAATTAAGAAACTAGTCAGTGAGAAGAGAGAGGCATTGGGTTCACAGTTTGCTGCAGAGGCAGCACTTCGAAGAGTTCATGCAAATCAAAAAGAAGATGACAGTGTTCCAGTTGATGCCCTTATTGCACCTCTCGAATCGGAGATCAAAATGTATAAAAATGAGGTATAAGATACGGCAATGCTCTGAAGTCCATTTAAGACAACTATAATTTGAATCATGCCTCAGGGCATAACAGTTAGTGTGCAGCTCTGAATCTGGATTGTCTGCAAAGTTAGGCTACTTATGAGCAAACAAAGGCTGTGTAAATGCCTTCAAACCTAACAATAAGCCATCCCTTTCATCTGTTAGCTGTCTCACACTTCAGTTGTGTGCTGGCATGGAGGCTGCCAGTCAGTTTCTTTTGGTTGTACAATACATGATTGGACACCTTAGTTGGCAGCCTAGCCTATTCTTGCATGTGTGAGACTGTCTAGTCTACCCTGCTCTGTGGATCTTACACACACTATGCATGGTATGTGCAATGGAGAGGTGCTCTCAGATGAGTCCATTGATGGTATCCTTCTACAATAAGGTTTCGTTTTTCTTGCAGATTGCAATATTACAGGAGGATAAGAAAGCCTTGGAACGGCTAAACAAGTCAAAAGAGGCAGCTCTGCTTGAAGCTGAGAAAATTCTGAGAAGTGCAATGGAGAGGGCTCTCATAGTAGAGGAAGTTCAAAACCAGAACTTTGAATTGAAGAGGCAAATTGAGATATGCCAGGCATGACCTAGTCTGCTTCCTAATGTTGTTGATTTGACATGAAGCAAATATGCTCAGATATTAAGATATTTCCATCATGGCTCAGGTAGAGAACAGAATTCTTGACAAAACAAATCGTCAAAAGATTGGGGAAGTTGAGAAACTTAGCCAAACTATTCACTAACTTGAAGAGGCTATTCTGGCAGGTGGAGGTGTATCCAATGCGATACGTGATTATCAGAGGCAGGTTTCTGAATTGCGTGTAAGACACTGGCTTATGTTGGTTGAAGAGTATCAATTGCATGTTGGTCTACATTTGTTATAAAAATCTTTCAAATAATAGGCCTGGCGGCTATTGGCTGCCCATGAAAATTTCCAGTCATTTTCTGATTGGAGAGTTTCTATCCTGGTTGACATATTAGTTGCACTGTCTGTACCATTGCTGGCGTGAGCAAGAAATTGCCATTTCTCCTTTCAAGCATTGCAGAACATTAAATTCTTGATTATTTATGAACTAGTATTGGTTTTTTTTTGCTCTTTGCATTCAGTGGGGACACAGATTCATGTCTAACCTTATGATTTCTAGGAAGAGAAGCGGACATTGGAGAGGGAGCTAGCAAGAGTTAAAGTTTCAGCAAATCGCGTTGCTACAGTGGTTGCTAATGAGTGGAAAGATGACAATGATAAAGTCATGCCTGTCAAGCAATGGCTGGAAGAACGGAGGCTCCTGCAGGTATTCCTATTTTTGGTTGAAATACCATATGCCGCTAAATTCATTTATGTGCAGCTACATTCATTTTTCTATTCAAAATTTCCATTCTTTATTGAATATGCACAATAATCCTAGTCTGCGAATAGCGATTGGTTCTCCGTGGTGTTCACAGTTATTGCCTGGGAAGCCACTCTGTCTTATCATGAAAGTCTTGAATTTTTCAGTTTTCAATCAACAGCTAGGCATTAGCAGTTTTTAGTGTGATAGCAAGTTATTTAGTGCAGATCTTCATGTAGCAAAAAGTGCTCACAGTGCACATTTCTGCAGCGTCTTTATGGGGCTTCAGGGGACGGGAAATTTTTCTAGGCCCAAGAATCACGCTGGTCAACCTTAGGTGGGCTAGCATTGTGCTTATGCTTATCACTTGGCGTTTCCTTTTATCCACCTGGTTGTTTTATAGACATGTTTGTGGTTTATGTAAGGGTCGACTGTCTGATTTCGGGTGTCTCAATTGGTAACGATCCCACCAAATAGCTGCCAGGTTTGGTTCAACTGGACAAGTAATATTATGACGTTACTGCGGGCTTAGTGAAAATGAATGGAATGGAAGCATCATTACAAAACAAGGAAGTGAGAAAATTCAACTTCAACATCATTTTGTTTGAGTTCATGGGTGTTGAAAAAATTGTAATGCACTTTCAGGGGGAGATACAACGGCTGAAGGACAAGCTAGCAGTCTCAGAGAGAACAGCTAAGGCAGAAGCACAACTTAAAGTATGAATAATCTGTTCTCTGTCTTTTGACACGTTGATACTTTCGCCTATCTTTTCTCCAGTTGTAAAAACTTGATGGTTGTTTTTATGCTTTGAATTTGAATTTAGGCTTTGTTTGGGAGTTTTCCACATTTTTTCCCTCTCATTTTAATGTAATTTGATATCTTAACTACCTAACAATCATACTTTTTTTCACTATGACCTATATTTCTAACCATTATTTTTCATCTTTTTATACAAAAGGCCTATAAATTGTCTTTTTTCACTTTATTTCTAATCAGTATCCCTACCACATCACATCAATCCCTCTTGATCCTCCACTTCTATATTCCTTATTTTCCCTCTTTTCTGCATTCATAGAATTGCCAATAAGCTGTTTACTAATGAAACATGATTGCTTTTATTTCAAGTCCAAACTTGAAATGGAGTTTGCATTAGAGGGTCTAGTTGTCAGTGGAAATAAACAGTATCTCACACTGGCTGTTACCTCTATAACGATTTGAATGAACTGGAATTCTTAGTTGATTGAAAATCAGAACATAGCCTAAGTTTCAGTGTCACTTCAGGATAAAGTGAGATTGAGGTTAAGGACGCTAGAAGAAGGATTAAAGCATGTTGCAAGCTTTGCAGCTAGTCCTAATGCATCTTCTGCATCCCAAAAGATGGAGAAATCTGAACACGTCTTGGGATTCTTACCAAATAATGGTGGACCAAGAAAGAGATCTACGTCTCAACCAAGAGCTTCTTTTATTGTCAAAAACTCAATATTGCAACAGCCAAATGTGAGATCAGAAACTGCGGGCGCAAATGAAGATCTGAAACAAGTTGATAGCTTGAAAAATAAATATGCTGTCGGTGAAAATACGTTAAGAAAGCATTTGCGGGCTCCTAGAAGTAAATTTGCTGATGATGGAAAGGAAAACACAGAGAGGAAGGTGAGTTCTGGTGCCAGTGATAATGGTTTCATTAATGAGGTAGCGGTTGCAGAGCAAGTCAAGCCCAACGGCATTAATGATGTTGTCTCAGATTACAAAATAACCTCAGACATGGACCGTGAAGATGTAGTCTCTGGCTTTTTGTATGATAGAATACAGAGAGAGGTTATATATTTAAGAAAACTGTGCGAGGGGAAAGAGATGTCTTTAATTGCCAAAGGAGAAGAGATCAAGGTAAACAAAGCAATTCTTAAGAGAGGAATTATAGAATTTCTTTTTTCATGTCACTGTAACGAATCAATCTTTAATTATTAACCTTTCCTTTCATATCACATGCTTGAATTTCTTCATAGATGCTCCTAAAGAAGGTTGATGCACTCACAAAGGCCATGGAAATAGAGTCCAAGAAGTTGAAAAGAGAAGCAGCTTCTAGAGAAAAAGAAATTATATCAAGCAAGGTGGATGACAACAAACAGAGGAGCAGAAACATGAATATCTCAAGAAGGTTTGCGGATTTTTTCCATGTTTGAGCTTTTGATATATACGTGATATCTTACATATAGATATATATCCTTGCCTTGAATTGGTGAGAAACTACAATGGCAAAAACTCACTGGTGCTGCTAATCCACTTGTAAATGCTTGAAGAAACCTTGATATGGATAGATAGCCCTCACAACTTGCAGTTTGTGAAGGACCATTTCTTTTCATTAGCCATTGAATTGAGAACCCTGGCCTATTACCTTGCTGTCCTCTTTGAATGCAACGTTCATGGTTATTTTGCGCCAGCAGAACATAATCCTGCTACATGATGTCTATTCACTATTGGTATTGGGTGGAGCCAATTGCACCCTTAGCTTATCATCCCAATGTTAGTTTAGTGCTTTCTTGCTTTTTCTTCTAAGCTTTTCATGGCTTTTATTTTGTAGAGCCTCCAAACATCAAGAAGCTTTAGGAAATCCAAGGAGCTCAAGTTGATCCTGTGGAAAACTCAACATCAGCCACAACGTGTGAATTTCATTTTCTGTACATAATTAGAAGAGTGACGACTGTTACTTCTTAACAAATAAATGTGAGTCTAGAGAGAATTTGACTGGTGTGAAGTTGTGAAATTCAGTAATTGTTGTCTTGATTTGCAGTCAGTGTGGATTATTGATTGAATAAGTTAACAAATAAATGTGAGTCTAGAGAGAATTTGACTGATGTGAAGTTGTGAAATTCAGTAATTGTTGTCTTGATTTGCAGTCAGTGTGGATTATTGATTGAATAAGAGAGCAAGGTTGTATTCATTTGAAATGTTGCTTGGAGTTCTTTACAAATCATCCAGTGCGGCAAAATCATCCATTAAGCTAAGATTCAGTTTGAGATTGCCTCACTAAATGGATCATGAAAATGGTTGTGAACAACCACTAAAATGCAATCGCAGAGCCGTCGTTCTTGTACATTCACTGCAACTGAGCATTACAAGACAACTCTCTCCTATCTGATTTTTGGGCCATTAAGTGGGGTTCTCTTAAGTCACTGTACTTAAAACTCACCCTTCACGTTACATTTGTGCATTGTTCTCTGGAAAATTGAGAAGCTAATAATTTAAAAATTAAAAACAAACCCAATAAAGAAATGATGGCTTTGGAATAATAGAAGCCCAATTCAATCATTTTAGGTGATGGTTCACCTCTTATGCAATCATTCGAGGAAAATGTGCTAGTGTATCTGGACCCACGAGGTTTGGCTTCACTTGGCTCTACTCTATCTGGACCCACAAGGTTTAGCTTCACTTGGCTCTACTCACACGATAATTGTTTGGTTTCTGACAAAAGATGGGTAAAAGATAGGTTTAGCTTCACTAGGTTCTGCTTGCACGCTGTAGATGTTTGGTTTCGGGGAAAAGATGGGTAAAAGACAGGTTTTGCTTCCTTTGACTCTGCTCGCACTGTAAATATTTGATTTCAGGTAAAAGATCGGTTAAAGACAGGTTTAGCGTCACTTGACTCTGCACGCACAATAAATATTTGGTTTCAGGTAAAAGACTTGAAATGGAAAAGTAATAATAAAATCTACTTTTTTTTAATGATTAATTTGACATTTAATTATTTAATTAGGCTATTTTTAAAATTATTATTTATCTTTATTTAAAAAAATATCGATTTTATCTAAATATTTACGCTAACATCATTACGTATCTTCTTTCAATTTTTTAACTTTTCTTCTTCCTTGAAACAAATACACCCCAAGTTCTGAACTGACGGAACTGCCCTCCGATTTTCTATGACTGAAATGCCCTCGCTGCGGAAAAGAAACTTTCGGGGGGAATCGGTTGCTTGCTGGAGTGGAGAAAAGAAACAGCAATGGCGCCTGCGAAAGCCGCAGGTGCTGCTGTTGCTGCGATTTCCATATCTATTCTCTCCGTCTTCCTCTTCAAATCCATCAGCAACCTCTCGACAAGGAAATCGCAGAAGCTTCTTTCCAAATCAAAAGATAGGAAAGGCTTGATCGCCGCCATTGGCAATACCTCTTTGATCAGAATCAATAGCTTATCAGATGCCACTGGCTGTGAAGTAAGGACAACTCCCATAATTTCGACCTTTAACTACTTAAAATTTTTTTTTCCTGTGGGTTGTAAAACAATTTATTTCCATGATAAAAGTCTTCTACTGTTGGATTTATGTTGAAATTGTATGCATGTTATACCAGATTTTGGCAAAAGCTGAGTTCTTGAATCCAGGAGGTAGTGTGAAGGATAGAGTAGCAGTTAAAATCATAGAAGAGGTGAATAATCATTTCAGCCTTTCTCTTTTTCTATCTTGGATTTTCTTGTCTTTTTGTTTTCTGTTGCATGTTGGGTTCCATCTTTGCTACAACCAGATTTCTACTTGGATGCACCATCCAATTGAATTTTGATTTGCTAGCATAGTTAAAGGAATAGTGAAATTTCAATGCATACATGTACTAAGAAAAGCCGTCATAGCTGGGATAGTGATGCTCTAAATGCATGAACGAGCCATGAATTCACAGGATATTTTTTTCTCGATTTTTTCTTACCATTAATTTTCTACTTTTCTCAGACCCCTTTGGTCAGCTTTATCATTTTTGCTGACGTTTTGGAACTAGGCATCTTGTAAACAGAGAGTATAATCCAATATCACAAAAGCTGATATCGGGAAATCCTTTTGGTTTTTTCTGGCTTCTGGTCAGTGACTTTAAGCGCGTTGGTTATCCTTCAGACTTGCATTGCAGTTAAAGAGACCCTCTTTTCATGTTATCGATTATTATAATAAAATACAATCCATAACAATGGGCTTCATAGCCCTGTCGTGGTATTGGAGATTGGCTTATACTTTCATATTGAATTTGATAATGGTTGTTAAGATTGAAGTTTATAAGCTAGTTAGAAGATTCAATACTTTAATGTTTTGAAAATGGATTGGTTCAAAATTAATTGACATTTTAGCCAGTTTGTGCGTCTCATCTTATTGTGTGAAACTGCCTTTGGAACAGTGCCAAAAAGCATGAGCATCAGCTACAGGATTTATATCTTTTGATTCTGAGCTATTTGATGTTTGATAATTTAGAGCTTAAAGTTTGTGGATGCTTTTGCAAAGAAGATTTTAGATGACTCTTAAATATCATCAAATAATGATTATTGTACGTTCTCTAGGAGATTCAATCAGATCAAATAGTCAGTAAGTTTGTATTAAGGGACCACTTTAGAATGATTGCAATCAATTATGGTGTTGGTGCTCTTAGGATTCCTGGACCATTATGCTCAGAAACTGAGTTTTGATTTGTGGCCCATTGCCTTCAATGTGTCTGTGAAAGTCTTCCCCTGCCATCTTGCAATTAAAGCAACTTTTCTTTGAACTGTAGGTTTTGGATGGTAAGGTCGCCTCCATTGCTCCTTGAGGCCACATAATTAGATATCCTTTGTCTTGCTTGTTTCTTCCCTTGTTTGTATTTCTCTAAGCATCATGACCTTTTTGTGATCCAAGGTAACCATCAAATGAGGACATTCCTCAGTGTACTGTCGATAATGATATCCTCAACATAGTTAATTTAGTTGCATAGATGAGATCCAAAAGAAGTTTCCATACTTCACTATGGAGTCGCATGTTTGTTTATTTCAGTGTTCTTGACTCTCTGTTTTTAGATTTCAAATGTCTGACTCTACCTAGGCTTTCGATTCTGGCAATCTTGTTCGAGGTGGTGTAGTGACCGAGGGGAGTGCTGGAAGCACTGCCATTAGCCTCGCAACAGTTGCTCCTGCTTATGGATGCAAATGCCATGTGGTTATACCTGATGATGCTGCTATTGAGAAGGTATGTCTAGAATCTTTCTCTTTGTGATAAGGTCCATGCCTTTACCTAGTGTCAAGAGCACTGTGCTACCTTGTTTGTAGAATATTTGAACCATTTGTTTTGAGTATGTGCATTTGCACCCAGTGCTTTCGTGACTTCAGATGCTGACATTATGAGTTTAACTATGGATGATTTTGCACCAGAAAAGAAAAAAGAAAAGCCCTCTTAGAATGACAAATTAGTGTTGTTCAATAGGTTGCAAAGGGATATACACTAAGAAAGAAAGTACATGGAAGCTTTACCAGTGACTGAAAAGTAACCAAATATTTTACAACTAGGATCTTCTGCTGATTTTACTCAAGCTGAGGCCTGTCCTGTCAATGCCTATTGTAGGGTCCCTTAGAATGGCTTAACCCAAGAAGGGAGGAGTGAATTGGGTTTATAAAATTTGTTGCTTAACCCTTATTAAATCATTTTTTCTCTTTTCAGGCATATGTTATATGCAATATGAAGTAAATAATAAAGCGGTAAAGTGCAAGGAAAGTAAAGCAATTACAAACAGCATACACATGAACAACATGATTTTTTATAGTGGTTCGAGCAACTTCCCTATTCCACTCTTCCAAGAGAACACTCTTCTTATGCCTTGAGTTCCATTATACATCATATAATGGAATACATTCTGGTTTTCCTGAGCTCAACTAAAACTCACTGGTTTCAAAGATTACTAGCAAACTTGATGGTTTTCTTGAGCTCACCACTAACTCACTGGTTTCTAAGCTCACCAAAAAACTTATACCTTGGTTTTCCCGAGCTCACCAGAAACTCATCTGTTTCAAAGATCACCAGCAAACTTGATGGTTTTTCCGAGATCACCACCTACTCAGCAACCTGGTTACTTGAGCTAACCAGAAACTACATTTTCAGGTATTATGTGTACAAGAAAATTCCTCTTTCTAGGTAGATGAGTACACATAGTTAAAGCATAAATATAAATGATAGAATAATAAACACATTATGGTGATTTCAAACTCCTTTGAGGTAGTATTGATGTAACCTTGAAGCTCTTTGATCTTGGCAATACCTTGGAGTGAAAATAGTTGGGAGACTTGAACGAGTTTCTTGTTGTTCAATTTGCTTTTGTCACTTAGAACCCTCAAGCTTCTCCATTCTTGGTAATCACCGGGAAAACTTGATCTTTTAATAATCTCCTTGTAATGCAAAAGGTCTTCCCTTGACATATTTGAAGAATTAGGCCTTGAATGGATAGAAAGATAAAGTTTGAATGATATTTGAAGGTTGAAGCTTCTTAGCCTAGGGTTGCAAAGATTTGTGAAAGGTTTCAAGCTCAATTTCCTTTTTTCTTTAACCCTTGAAACGTCCTTAAGCTTCTCGTTTAATAAATCTTCAAAAACTTGACCGTTGGAGAAGATGGGTTGCATTTATGAGGCCTACAACATTTGAATTTTCGACCGTTTCGAGTCGGCGGGTAGTAGGTGCAGGCAGCTGAAACAACCGGCTGTGCTCCAGGCGATATGGTAGGCGGTATGTTCAAGTAACTGCGATCATCTTTTTGG
>JAYJMB010000086.1:0-18576 GCA_036873735.1 Pouteria campechiana
CGAGAGGCACACAATCCAGAACACTACCCTTTCACTCTTCAACGTGTCAGGTCCATCCTAGCACTCCCGGCTAGAAGGTCCACACAGCCATATTGCTGTATCCAGTGGCACCCCGCCCTTATCACCTCACGAGAATACCAGTTCTCCATAAACATGCCTACACAAGCTACTCAGGCCAATAGCAACGCCCGGTAGTGCCGGCTGCCCACACAATCGCCCACTGGCCAACCAGGCCACTCTTCGCCACATGGCGGACACAAGTTGACCCCATGGCCATCATAAAATATATAAATGAGCCACACTAGTCTCAAAGCCAATTAGGCACCAAAATTAAATTTTATCAGCACTCCCGAGGGCGTGGAATGCATGTACATAATTTCTAACATAAAAGTCTTATTTACCATGTTATAAATATCAAATTGAACTGAAAATAGTTCTGTAGATTCAAAATAATATGAAAAACGTTCTATCCAACTTTCAGGTCAAAATAATGTAAATTGATCAATTGAAAATTAAAATATGAAAATATAAAGAAAAAATGTTAAACGATATCATACATCATACATCTATTTTTCTCATGAAAAGTTTTACGTAAATTCCTCATAATATAATAGAATTTATTTAAAAATTTCAGATTACAGTTGCCCAAATTGTAATCATTCAATGAAATCAAATTAAACTTAAAATAACTTAAAACAACTACCTGCTTACCTTGTTAATTCAGTTGATTTCCAATGCCCCTGAACTTTAGGATACACCCTTTAATGAGCCCTTAATCACTCTCTAAAATCACAGCCTAAGTAACGAAAAATTTGTATTAAATTCCATCAATTAACACACTTAATGCATAAACTAGCTGTCCACTTGATTTGCATTCATTGCACGAACTGTTTGGGTCCATTGGCTGCCATAATAAGAGGTTAATTAAGCCATGATTATCCCCCTATCACTTGGCTTAATTACCTTACTTAAGTTCTAAGTTTTCCAGCTCCAAAATCCCTTGGACAGCAGCTATATACAAGATCAATGTTCATTTTTCAATAGCCTGTTTTAATGCCTCTAATCCTTCCTCCCTAACCGAATTTAATCAAGTATTAATCATGCCTTAGATACATTAATTCCATTCCCTAATCCCCACTTAAAAATTTCAGAAACCCTAGTAGTTTAGGGTTTGATGTTTCATCAAAAATTCAACATGATTTGCATGTACTTCTTCCATATATCATCATAACATCATCAACAACTTAATGGGATTAAAACCATACCTTGATCCTTGAATTTGCTTGGTGGATTCCACTGATCAGCAACAAGGTTCCAGATTTAGTTGGTTGCCACCCTTCTAATCCAATAAAATTTGGATGCTATTAGTTGCCCTTCCCACCAAGTAGAGGTTGCTTCCACTTCTATTGATCAAAACCTACCAAAACATAGCATTTGAGAGAGAGGGGGAGGGAGTTTTACATGAAAAAGGGGTATGGGCAAGGCTTACATGAGAGGGAGATGGGAGATGATATGTTGCATTGGTTATTTATAAGCTAATATGTATGGTAGTCCATAACCTATGTATAACCATGCACATGCACCACTCTTAACTTTTGAAACTTGCATTTATTCTCTCCTTTAACATGTGTAGGCTGCCCATTTCATAAATCATGTGCTCATTTTAAATTTCCATTCATTAAATATAATCTTTGCATAATTTTATTATTTATTTATCAATTAAATTTGATTTTAACTAAATTTCCCAATATGTACCGGTAACTCGATTTTGTTGGCTCTCCACATGACATTTTAAATTCTTATTCACCTATTAATTATTAATTAACATATATCCTCATCATCCTCACATTACTATAGATATTTCATCCATTTATATAATAATTGTTTTTTGAACTTCCTCAAAAATTAAATTTTACAGTATGTCGTATTGTAAACTTTCTAAAACTTTACAATAGTGAACATTTACATTTTTGAAATTTCCAGGGCCTTACAGATACCACTTGTTGGTCCTGTTCTATGGATTAAGCAAACGAACTTAATGAAAGTGTGTCAAATGCACCACAATATTAACCAGTAATTAAAAATCAAGAGCATAGAAATTATAGTGGTTTGGCAATTCTTACCTACTCTACTCTCCAAGTGAAATTCCTTGACTTGGTTTCCATGAGTCAACTTAATCTTAAAGTTACAAGTAGTTCACTTTGTCTATTCTCTAGATTTACACTTCTAAGTGGTGATATAGTTGATGAGAATGCAGAATATCATATTTTATTCCCTTAATACTTAATCTTTTACACTTATTTCTCTCCTATATGCACTAATTATTCTTATATTCTGATTTAGGAGACAATTGGAGTGGTTAAGTACAAAAAGAAGTCAATTGAAGAAATTTGGACTATTTCAGCATCACTCCGTATTTTGGTCATAACTCTCTCATTTGACCTTCGATTTAGAGATAATGACCATATTAAGGGAAAAAATAGGAAGAATGTCAAAGTCAGGATGAAGTGCAGAGAAGCAACAAGGAGCAAAACACCAGTGGCAACAAATTGGCACTGCCGGTGCCAACCCACATCAAATCCCCACCACACCGTATAGCAAGGTGGGACTAGTGGCACCCAACTCCGTTCCACTTTTTTGGAGTCTGTGGATTTTACATATTTTATGTATTTTTGACTCTCTATAAATAATAGTTTCTTAGGGTTTTTCAAGGTTCTTTTGCTAGGGTTTAGAGAGGACTTTTTGGTGGCTTTAGACCGAGAATCTTCTCTCTTCTCTCTTTTCTATTTTATTTTCTTTGTGATTTCATGGCCCTGCATGGCTAAAATTTTATTCTTGCTTTAAGGAGACAGAGGCCTCTAAATCAAAATACTATGAGATCTAATTTGATTCAATTGCTTAATTTATACTTTGAGTATTGAATGTTCTTCTTTTTTCATGATTATGATTGTTATGCTTAATTGTGAGAAGTCCTACTAGTTTAGTATTCATTACAATCTATTGCTAGATTAGATATCAAATCCATAATCATTTGATCCCTCTAATTTTCAAAGTAACTAGGGTTTAATAATTTGTTACTATTATAGTTATTAAATCTTAGGAAGAATATTTGACTAAATTAAATGCAACTGTAGGTGCTTATGTTGTTTAGCTTCATTAATCTCTATAAATCTTAAGGTTGCTATTAGATTAAACCTTTAGCACTAGTCTGGGGTTGTTTAGTGGTTAGGGTTAATTAGAATGTTGTTTTCTAGTTAACTATGTTGAAGGAGAGATAGAAAAAATAATTCCAATGGTGAATATTTAAAGTATGAATTAATTCAAAATTATATCAATGATCAGTTATGAGATTCTGAAGGTGGATGTTGACTTGAACCAAGATTTTCTTCTTTGATAGATTTCTTTTATAACACTTTCTTTATTACATTAAAGGCTCCCTTTTTTATTCACATTGCATAAAACTAAGCTAGATACTCCTCATTGGATCAACCCTTATTCACACTACTATAAGTAATTTAATTGGAGTAAGGCTCTAAATTTGGTCATCTATGATAGCACACCAATAGTTGAATCACTTACACTAACCAAGGTATAATCAATCCAAAGAAGAAATGAACATAACCTAGCTCACAACCAATTTGACACATAGGTGACTTTTGCACTCCAACAAACTTGACAACCTTTAATCCAATCATGATCACCTACAAAAAGAGTTTAACACTAATCCAATTTGTGATCGATCTAATTCTATTGATTCTAACTTCTTCACACACTCATATCTATGGTTTCATCACATAATCTTCCATTTTCATAGTCTTGCAACTACTAGGAGAATTTCTCTTAGAAGAGGGTAAAGAACATGTCAAATGGGCTCAAAAACTAGAACTACATAACTATCAGTAATGGACACAAAACTGTTGATGTTTCCATAAAATTGTTGACATTTGTTATTGTTGTGAAATTTTCAAAAACAAATGCATGTGTCGTCAACAAGTAATAAAGTGTCAGTAAGAGATTGTTCTCATGAGGACTTAAGATCACCAAGTACCAAATTACTCCAACTCTGAATTTTGTTTGAATAATTAAACAATGGTATGAAAAGAGAAAATAAAATCTAAACTAAAGGAAATCAAAAAGAATACATATCTACTCAAGTAGAGAATTAGTGTTTAAGACATCTAGGGTTTTTTAGTACATTGGATTAATCCTATTCAGTTTTCATCTGATTTAATCAATTAATATTTACTCCTATATTGATAATGAATTTCTCTTTTATGATTATTATTCTCTATCAAGTCATAATAATCTATCACATTTAGCAAATTTCCTACATCTTTGTGTAAATTCTGAACTAACCAAGATGCATTAAGATCAAGAAATTCATAATATTACATAAGCTTCATGGACATCTCTATCATCATTACAATCTTATAGTGTTTAATCGTGGTCTAATTAATTATTGCTTCTCATCCTCAAATTGAATCACAAATCATGTAGAAAGGATAGGTATACCTTCTCAAGCATTAAACTCAAATTAAATACTAGACATGGATAATGAATAAACATCAAATTGAATTAAACTAAATAAAACTAAATATTCATAATACGGCTACATCATTGCCCTAGAACAAAAAGTTTAGCTCATAATGGAACTAAACAAAAATTAGAAAAATTGTATTAAACATGATCATGAAGAGAAAAAGAACTAAGAAAGATAAGAGAATGAATCTGTCTCAAGGTATCACTCCCTTCTCTTCATAGCAATCCCTTTTCCAAGTGTTCTCTTTGCCTTTAAAAGGTTTCTCTCCTTGCCAGGTCACATTTTCCCCCCTATTTTAAAGCTCAAATCCTCTTTAAATAACCCAATTTAGGATTAGGTTGCACCTCCATATGCATTAGAACCACAACCTTGCACAAAATATATTAAACTTCCAAAAATATCTACTTCCTGCATGCCCAACTATTCACCAGGAGTAGTGTTTCAGTATTTTGGCGATAACTTTCTCATGTGATAACAAAATCTCATGATTCTTGATGCATTTGTGTAATGCACCACTTTTCTAAGGCACTACTTGGGCAGGGACAGGAGGACCCATAGCCAAAGTCTCCCCTGAACTTACCTTCTTAAACCTGTATAAAATAGTCATAAACACCCACAGATGCCTAGATTCGTAGTCATATTGCAAAGGCATAGTGTGGAAAACATTCATACACCTACAAAAGTAATGACATGCAAATTATTGTGATCTATATAACTTAGATTTACATTAATTACATCATTGACTTAATTCATAAAACACATTTTTAATACATCCCAAAATATAACAAAAGACAAGGAATTCTAAGCATCAAGGTCTATCCCTTTCCTGAGCTCCAACCCCTCATTAGGCTCTGTCTTCCAACCTATCAGCAAAAATATAATAAAATAGGGTGAGTCTGGGCAACTCAGTATGTAGGTAAGTAAGAATAATCAATAGAATATATTTATTAAACAACCTCACATATGCAAATGGAACTACTATCATATACAAACGGTGACAAGAATTTCTAGCTGAGAGTCTACTTATAATGGGGTCATTATCACTTCCAATGCAATAGATTATTTAAGTCTCATTTACTACTAGTTAGTGCTATACTTGGGAGGTCATCAACCAAGTGGATTTAGCCACATTCCAAGTGGACTCAATTTCTTACAACTTAGGTGTGCTCCAGTTCTTCCTTGCAATCCTGGTTATGAATGTTATGAGACCCATGGCCCATAATTGCATGAGCCTGCCCCCATTGCAACCTAAAGGTTGTAAGTTCTCCATCTGCACCTACTAAATAATTAGAGGAGTCTCACATAATAGGCTAGATTCGGTCTCTTTGCCATTACAAGCGGCATCACAAATAAAGCCCTTTCATGGGAGAGATCCCAAATAACTAAGTAACCATCTCGGCAAGCATCCAAACCCAATTACATAATAGTAGGGTTCTAACCAGGGTCCAAATCAAACATGTATTTAATTCTCAAGTAAATTGCAAAATTCCACTTTATACTAAATTAAATAATTAAATCCAATTACGTACACCTATCAAGTATCCAATTAAATTATTTTGTTTCTAATGTTTCTCAATGATATTGCAACAAAATATACCTTCAAAATAGTATAAATACTATAAATATACCCAATTTTACAAAATAGGAAAATTTCATAAAAATGATAATTTACTGTTCATAGCGAATCAGATGCCATGACATCCAATTTTCATGCCCATGGGTTACTATCCACAATGAACTAGGCACCGCGACATTCAGTTCGAGTGCCGCAACATCCAATTTGAGAGTCGTGGCATCCAAACTGAATGTCGCGACATTCACTTCCTACCTCTCCCTTGATTTGGTCTTCGTGTTCAAGCACCGTAACACTCGGTTGTGAGCTACAGCAGCCAATATGTTCTCTATTCTTTAAACCTTGATCTTAGACCCTATTCACATCTATCTTTTTGTGGTCCTTACCTCTATTGGACTATTTAGTTCATATAACCCAATTTATACGATTTCTCACAAGCATTTATACTACATACCTATATTTCAAGTACAGTTGCCTCCTTTCCTGAAGCCATACTATAAAACATAAGTTAACTTAATTTCAAACCATGTATAACAACATTCACATACTTTAAAACATGTCTAAAAACATAATTCGTAAAATTTAAGCCATTAGACTATAGTTCTCAGAATGCATAAAAACATTAAAGTTTAATTAAGCATATAGAGAAAATAGCCTGCTTACCTTATACTTAGCTTATACACTTCTCTTTGTCTTTAACTTTGTGTTTACAAGACCAATTCACAAATTGAATTTCCTACATTCAAAGCATATTCCCTATGATTATTCAATTAGATTGATTATTTGCAAAATAGTTACTGTAATATTCGTTCAAGGCTTATCCTAGATCTATGACATGACCCTATTTAGGGTTTATCCAATCACTCATCTACATATTATTTGGAAAGTGGTTATCGAGTCATTAACAAAAGTTAATCATGCCACACCTTTCTTAATGGCATTTCATTAAACATTAGCTAGGCAACTGCTAGTTTCATGGTTGTCGCTACTAATATGTTAGGATTTCTTTTCCAAGTAACAAATTCACATGTTCTAATATGAACTGTATCCCAATTCCTAATCACAACATCAAATTCATGATAAATCCACCTTTTCCCCTCATTTCCAATCTACCCATAACCCAAATCAACTCATGAATTAGAATTAAAGAGATCTTTCTAACAAAAATGGTGAATTACTAATAAAAATCACTTACCACCCTATTTCCTCCAATTGAAATTCACAAATCTTAGCTGTAAAGCAAAACCCTAATTTTTTTCCTTCAACTTCCATTGTTCCAATCTACCGAATTCAACATTTTCTTGATGTTGGATTGTTGCTAGACTAACTATCGTCAATTTCCTAGTAATTTGGCATCAAAATCCACAAGTTTTGGAATTTTCTCAAGCAAGGGGGCTTTGGGAAAGGGAGCTAATCGTGGATACTAGAAATGGAGCCGGTGGAGCATTTTAAGCTCCGCCCCTTAAGGTGCTCCAATGGTGCACATAAACAGCGGCACATGCAGCCCACCTATCATGCTTTCTGACCTTTTTTATCACTATAATTCCTTCCTGCACATTATAATACTCAGTTCCTCAGTCTGCCCATCATGATTTTCCATTTCTATTCTCCTACTAGCACACATACACTGTTAATCTCTGGCTACAATAAAAGTCTGATTGCTATAAAAGTTTCAGGCCTCACAATTAGATAGATAATTGAAGGGATACAACTTTTATGTTAAACATATTCTCCAAAATTAGCCTATATATGTGACAAAAATTGTCTTGAACCACCATTGGAATATTGAGATTTTTCTTGTACATGAAATTCCTAAAATCTTGTTAAGCTCCTACAAATGTTTGCATAAAATTTTAGATTGATTGTGCAAGAAATTCTCCATATAAAACTTTTATGAAATTTCAATCATGCATGAAATTTTGAATTGGGTTTTGTAGATAATAATTCCATGAAATTTGTGTGCAAAAGCTCCAACGGATTTGCACATGAATATTTCTGAAATCTGGTTTACGCAAAGAATTATTCTCCCCATCTAGTTTTGGCAATAATTTGTTCAATAGATGCTGGTTGATTTGCAAACTTGTGCATAATTTAAATTGAAATTCTCCAATTGATTTGGGAAAGCTCTGTTCGACATCCATGTGTAGAAGTTGCTTGCAACACTCTACTTCATGTACACACTTGCACCATTCTATTCACTTTGCTGTCCACTTCATGATGAGCTATATAAACCTACTCCATTTTCATTTTTGATGCTTGATCAAAGGCTAGGATGAATGTTTCCATAGTGACGTGTATCCCCATAAAGATTTCTGCTCGAAAATAGTACATTTTGGCCCAAATTGACCTCAATTTTACCAAATTGACCTATAACGCAAATAAATCTACTAAGTGCAATATGTAATCAAATGTCATTATAAATCAATTTAAGTTTATAAATTAAGGATCAAAACATAAAATTTAGGTATCTAAAATATTGCAAATTATGAGCATATCATATACCCTCAAACTTAACTTTTGATCATCTTTGAACAAAATAGTAACTATAAACTCATGAAATGGATAGGATAATCTCTCTTAAATAATCAAGAACATGCTAGACAAATTACACATATACACATAATAATCAATCCTATCATGAAGTATGAAGGTGTGTGTGCTTTGTAAATCTTATGCTAGATGCATGACTTTCAATCAATAATAAGCAAACTAGTGATTTTCCAAACGCAAGTGCACTGCCACCAACAAGTAATAAAGTGTGAGTAAGAGATCGTTCCCATGAGAACTTAAGATCACCAAGTAACAAATTACTTTAACTCTGAATTTTGTTTGAACAATCAAATAATGGTTTGAAAAGAGAAAAGAAAATCTAAATAGTAAGAATTAGCAAGATTATAGATCTACATAAGTAGAGAATCAGTTTTTAAGATAATCTTATGGTGTTTAACCATGGTCTAATTCAACTATCACTTCTCAACCTCAAATTAAATCACAAATCATGAAGAAAGGGCATACACAATTTTACATGCATTAAACTCATATTAAACACTCAAAATAGATAATGAATAAACATGAAATTGAATTAAACTAAATAAAACTAGATATTCATAATCTTGCTACATCTTCACCCTAGAACAAAGCGTTTAGCTCATAAAAAACTAAAATAAACCATAAACATTGTCTTAAAGATGATTGGGAAAAGAGAAAAAAGAATTGAAAAAGAATTGAGAAAGATAGAAGAATGAATTGTCTCCAAGTAACACTCCTTCACATCATAATAATCCCTCTTCCAAATCTTCTCTTTTGCTCCAAAGATCTTCTCTCCTTGCTAACTCTTGTTCTCCTCTCTTGTTTTTCACCTTAAAACTCCTTTAAATAATGCTAATTTAGGGTTATTTTACAGTTCCCTATGGATTCCCCAAGTCATTTGCACAAAACCACTTAAATTACTAAAAATAAGACACTTCATATGTATTGCGTTGGCGCCATAGTGCCCAATCTAGGATCTGCGGTGCCCAACTTGCTACCCACAATGTCACTTGCCCAATTTACTCGTGGCACTATTAACAAGGAACAAAATTCAATATTTTTGCCATAACCTTCCCATACGATGCCAAAATCATACGATTCTTAATCCATTGGAAAGATAATTTTAAGTGATACAACTTTTATGTTGAAAACATATTTCAAATCATCCTCCATCTATACCAAAAAGTGAATACAAGTGATGCCTTTGTCATATTCAGCTCTTTTTTGATATCTTTTGATACCTAAAACAAAAAATAACTCCATTAAGTCTAATATTTTATCAAACATGATTATAAACAAATAAAATCATGTCACTTGAGAATTAAAAATATGTGAATTAAGGTATTAAAATATGATAAATTATGATCTTATCAAATACCCCAAACTTAACTTTTGATCATCCTTAAGCAAAATAGCAACCATAAAAATCATAAAATTTCATGGATATCCTCTCTCAAATAACCAAAAACATGCTAGATGGATCACATATGTACACATACAATTAACCTTATGAACTCATGATTCATCAATCCCTTCATGAAACAAAATTGTTTTTGTGTTTGGTCACTCTCACGTTACATGCATGCTTTTCAATCAATAATATGCAATCCAATGATTCTAATGATATTCACAAAACACCCCAAAGCTTGCTTTTCATAATCCTTCTCAAATAATATAGATAACTCTACTTAATTGGATTAATAGGTCTTTGTTAGGCTTATTATGGTTGGTTTTGGCTAACAAAAGAAAAGGAATAAAGATTCATAAAGTAAGAGATCATAAATAAGTTGCACATGAATGTCTACTCTCTTAACTTTTGTTTGGGGTTCTCTCTTTTATTATGAGTTGTATTACTACTACACTCCTAAACTTGTTTTCTTTTGAGTTCATTAGGATGTGATGCCCCCAATTGAAGGATGAATCCTTACTGACTCCTTTCCCTTTGTCCCTATTTCTTTATTTTGACATTCTTCTTTTTAATACCCCCAAACTTATCTTCTTTGCTTTCTAACAATCATGTATATAGAATATGTCTCTTAATAGTTCAATCATAGTTTTTCAGGCTCAAAAAGTCTAGGATGATAGAGCTAAAGAAAGACAAGTTGAATGGTGGTCTTTCACATGCTTTGCATATGTCATTCTTTCATTAAGGCTCAATGGGGATACTAGTAACGCAAAGATGTACTAGGTTAGCTTCAAAGGCCCAAACTGATCAAAGAATAAATTATTTCCATGTAAACATGTTATCTCAAATTTTGCCTTGAGGGATAATCAAACAAGTTTTAGCATGCTCATGTTAATCAAAATATGTTACTAAATTCATAACATCATCAACTAATCCACATGCACTTCACATGATTAAAACATAATGTGCTCAATAAAAATTCATCATTCATAAAAAGGAAAGACTTATCACAAGAATCATTAAATCACAAGTTAGTATCTATCCTTTCTTCTAAATCATGTGCAATGTCAATCAAAAATTGAGCATATGTTAATGATCATCAAGAGAGAATCAATGAATCCAATTCCATTCAAATTCAACAATTTTGAATAATTGCACTTGGATTTTTTTGGCTAAGTCATTAAAAAGTAAAGCACATCAAAAATAATATACTTATATTCAAAAAAATAGCCAATAACTAAATGTAAATCCCAAGTACCCCCAAACTTAAATAAAACATTATTCTCAATGTTAAAAAAATTCCACAAGGAGGAAAGAAACTTCCTTGTGGGGATGTATTCTCTTTTGATAGTGGGCAGAGGTTGCCGTTGATGGTGGAAAGAAAATTTTGATGGCCTCAAGAGGACATTATTTGCAATGAAGAAAACAAAAAAAAAGCATAAACATAAGGAAAAATCAAAACAAAACAAAAAAAAAGATTATCTATGATCAAGAAAACCAAAAGAATCTAAGCAAAAAGCGAAAACAAAACAAAACCAAAATGAACTAAAAATTCTAAGGGAGAAGAGATTAGAAGTAATTCTAATTTATAATCTTTAACTTGACTTTCTCCTTCTTTACTCAACATCTCTAAGGTGGATTTTGGCTTTTTTATGCTTGGGTTCTTGAAATCTTGTATCAGCTTGTGAAACTTTTAGGTGCACTTAGATCACATAATGCCTTTTAAAACACAAAATTCTCAATAGCACATGGAATAGTGAAGTTTCCCTGATCTTTGAGCTTGTAAGGCAACTTTCTCTAGATAATAGAACCACACTCTTAAATAAGTGCAATCGTTTCATACTCCACCAACTTTCTTTTGTTCAAAAGATTGTCTCTTATAAACATCACTTAACTAGGCATCTGTACAAGTGCATCAGTGAATGGAATGTTGATGTGAAGCTTTTTGAAGATGTCAAAAAATTTGGCAAATTGTTGGTCAAGTTTATTCTACTTTAGATGTTGAGGAATAGGAATGCTCTCAATGGGCTTTTGAGGGAAAGGTATGCTAATAGTGGACTATTAAGGAGGCATTGGTTGAGGTTCAGGAAGAGCTTCCACTTGCTCTTGATCTTCTAGTTTCACTTTTTCATCACTTGATGGAAGCCCCAATTCTTTCCCACTTCTCAAGGTGATTGCCTTGCATTTTTCTCCTGGATTGACTTCTATGTTGTTAAGAAGATTATCTTGTTAGGGATCATTGTACAAATTGGCCATCTAAGCAATTTGAGTGTCCCAATTCCTAATCCGAGCACATTGGTTCTGAAAATTGGCCCTCATCTTAGTAATGAAATTGTCTGCCTCGGCCATGAAATTGTTTGTCTTAGCCATGAAATTATTTTTGTTATTAGCCAACTGAGCCAAAGCAGTCTCCAAATCCATGTTCTTTTCTTGCTATTGAAACCCTTGTAGAGGTTGCATGAATGAATTTCTAGCTTGATATTCTTCATTAGGATGGTTACCTTGATAGAAATCACACAAAAATTGAGGAACCTGAATAGCATTTTGTAACACTTGGGGGTGTTAATTTTGAGTAATGACATGTTTAACCACATTATAATGTTATTAAGTGTTCAAAATGAGGAAAAGTTTGAATTTAATCTATATTTTGAGCACAATTATATGTGAACATGAAGCTAAAAATGATATAGGTGTAATTTATACCCAATTATTGGCAAATAAGAGGAATGATTTAGAAAACATGTCCAACATAAAATTTTAGATTTTTAAATTTATCTTAAAAAGAATCAAGAATCATATGAATTAGATATCATATAAGAAAGTTATAGCCAAAATATTGTGGCTATTTCTAGAGTTTTAAATTGGGTTAAAATAAAAGGCATTAATTTGTGGAATAATTAATCATATTTTGAGACTGAATTGTAAAATACAATCAACATAAAAGTTGTATATCTTAAAATTATCTTCGTAACAAATCAAAACTCACCTAATTCTGACATTGTATGAGGGAGATATGACCGATCTACTAAAACTGCTTTGGATTGGTAGTAGGGAGGATGCTGCGGCCTAACAAAGGACGCGCGGCTTGAAAAAGGATGTCATGGCATTGAATTGAAATAGGCAAGTTGGATGTGGGCTAATTTTACCATGCTCTAGCATGGAAAAGGATGTCACAACATTGACCGTTAATTTAAGTTGCGCAACCGGTGTTTTGCCCCATTTCTGTTTTGTCCCTTCTCCGATCTATTCAGTTCTTTCTCCCACGCCAACCGTGCCCCATTTAGGCTTAATCATTGCCATTTTTGCAAGGATAAAAGGTGATTTAGGTGGAAAAGAATCCAAGCATGGCTATGGAGATGAGTTTTGGTTGTTTCAATGGTGGGAGAAGAGGGAAATTCAAATTTTTGGCAGCCATGATTGATTCTTGAGGGTTTGGTGTCGAAATCATAATTAATGGTGGAAGCAACTTATGATTTCAAAGGGCTATTGGTAAGGATGAAAAGCAACTAGTGAGATAAGAGGAGTTAAGTAATCAACCTTTATGCAAGGTAAGTAGGCTCGCTTCTTTGGTTGCATGATTTGCTGATATGGAGATATGAAATATCCCAATTGTTTATTATCCGGACATGTTTGTTTTAGATGGGGATAATAAATGTCCTGTATTTGGTTATATATGCATGTTGTTTATTTGATTATATGAATGTATGATTGAATATATAGGATGAATATCCCTTGATATAGAATGAGATAATAATATTTTAGACATAACTTTAAGTATATTTGATTGGTTAGGGATAGTGAATGTCCCTTTGGAATGAAATTCCCTAATTTTGTTAGAAATGAATGTTATACATGATATAATCATTGATAAAATGCTATATTAAGAATTTGTGATGATGTACTTAAAATGTTGGATAATATTGTGATGTTGATTATGAATGTTATAGATTCTAGATTAAACATGATATTTGCTTATTGATTATGATTTTGGTTTATTAAACTTGCCTACTTATTGAGTTGCCTGGACTCACGCCTTCTTATTCTATTTTTTTAGCTGATAGGTAACGAATTCCAACTGTGGGTTGGAACTAAGAAGCAGTATTTGAAGATGTCTCTTATGGTAGGTTTGATGTAGGATTGTAATCCCTTTTGTATAATTGAAATTCAAAATATAATTGTATGACTGTAATGTAAAGAAGCCAATTGATGTATACAGTGATTTACTTATCATACTGTGAATGAAGTTGATAAGTGAAAAGAGATGTAGATTGCCATCATGATTTACACTGATCTTGGGCTATGGGATTGTGGGTGTATGTATTAGAAATTAGATCAATGTGTTATTTTATCTGATAGATACTTACATAGGTGAAATCAATGTATTATATAAGGTGGTGAATGTTTTTACCCTAGGTGGACAACCCCATTTTTAGGAGTGACCTTGTCCAATTTTCAATCAAAAGTAGACCATTTAGAAAATTTGGTCCTAGGCACCCCATCCTAAACTAGGCAAATTTAGGTGAAATATAGTGCAAAATTATTGGTTGCTCCTCGAAAAGTAGGGCATGACACATTTACCCCCAATTGATAATTAGTCATAAACTTGCTAGTAGTGTTGGCCACTTGAGTTAGAGCAACTTCTAAATCTATTTTATTTTCCTTCTTTTGAAAACCTTGTTGAGATTGCCATATATTCTACTAATTTCCCCATGAAAAGCTAGGATGATTGCACCATCCTTGATTGTATGTGTTGTAGTATGGGTTGTTTTGATGCTTATTGAAGTTTCCAGCAAATTGTGCCACTAACTAATTGTTCTGAATTAGAGCAGCTTCCAGATCTATCTTCGTTTCATGCTGTTGAAAACCTTATTAATATTGACCCATATCCTGTTGAATTCTCCACGAAAAGCTGGTATGATTGTGCTATCATGAATTGTAAGTATTGGAGTATGAGTTATATAACTGCCTATTGAAGTGTTTAAGGTGTTGGAGAATGGTGGTCATGATGCTTAGCAGGAATCCTATGAAAAAGGCACAAAAATTACAATGAATAACAAAAATAAAAGAAAAAAAAATTCAAAGGAAAACTAGAATTATTTTTTTATATTGAAAAAATATCATCCCCGACAACAATGCCAAAAACTTGTTGTAGAATTTTCAAACACAAGTGCACATGTCATCAACTAATGTTTACTCTTCTATTGATAATGAATTTCTCTTTTATAATTATTATTCTTTATCAAATTATAATAATCTATCTCATTTAGCAAATTTCCTGCATCTCTGTGAAAATTCCAAACTAACCAAAATGCATTAAGATCAAGAAATTCATAATGTTATATAAGCCTCATGGATATCTCTATCATCATGAGAATCTTATGGCGCTTAACCATGGTCTAATTAATTATCACTTCTCAGCCTCAAATTGAATTACAAATCATGTAGAAAGGATGCATACACTTTCACAAGCATTAAACTCAGATTAAACACTAAACATAGATAATGAATAACATCATATTGAAATAAACTAAATAAAACTGAATATTCATAATTTGACCACATTGTTGCCATAGGAAAAAAGTTTAGCTCATAATAGAACTAAAATAAATTAGAAAAATTGTCTTAAACATGATCAAGAAAAGAAAAAGAATTGAAAAAGAATTAAGAAGGATAAGATAATGAATTTGTCTCCATGTAGCACTCCCTTCTCTTCATAGCAATCCCCCTTTCAGGTTTCTCTTTGCCTTAAAAATCTCTCTCCTTGCTAGGTCAAGTTTTTCCCTTATTTTATAGCTGAAATCCTCTTTAAATAACCTAATTTTGGGTTTGGTGACACCTCCATATGTATTAGAACTATAGCCTTGTACAAAAAATATTAAACTTTCAAAAATATCAACTTCCCACACGCCCAATTATTCACCAGGCGTAGTATTCAGTATTTTAGCCATAACTTTCTTATAAAATGTCAAAATCATGTGATTCCTGATGACTTTGAAATATAATTTTAAGAAATACAACTTTTATGTTGAAAATATTTTTTAAATCATCCTCCATTTATGTAAAAACTTGAATACAAGTGATGCCTTTATCATATTCAGCTCCTTTTTGACATGTTTTGATACATAAAATAAAAAATAACTCAACTAAGTGTAATATTTCATCAAACATGATTTTGAACCAATAAAATCATGTTAATTTTGGATTCTAAACACATAAATTTAGATATTAAAATATGATAAATTATGAGCTTATCTGTTCTTCACACATATAGGAATTGTAGCCATTGAATTAGACTTGTAATTACTTAGGGTAGGATCAAAGAGGGTGTAGTTCTCCACATTAAGGTAAGCACATTTTATTTTGCATAGTTGAAACTAAATAAATATGCTTTCCGAGCACGGTATTGCGAGTTATGTTATGGTTTGCCACATCATGCTTTAATTATGTTTTGAAGAATATGTATTGTGTTGTGCAAAGTTGAAAAATTAGGAAATTAATGTTTTCTTATATTGTTCTTGGAAACCAAATGCATGTGCATGGGTTTAGGCAATTAATAGTATGCAAGCTTGACATGCTCATTGCATGACATTTCATCTTGAGCTTAGGCAACTATAGAGCATAAATTACTATGAAAGTATGTGAATAATTGAGCCATTCGATGGGTGTTAATAGTGTGTAATAATGACATGTAAATGAAGAGAATTAAGGCTTAAAAAGTTTGGATTAACATGTCAAAAACGGGAGTAAAGGATGGAGCAAAACAGGGCTAACAAACCAGGCAAAGGAAGCAGGACAGCAGTGAACAGCGGATTGGGCCCTGTGGCACCAAGGTAAAAATTAGCACAGGTAGCAGGAGTAGGGCGTTGGGCACCATGATGCCTGAATTTGATGTCCCGACACCGAAATAGTGGACAGGTGGAAAGTTATTTCTTACGTAATGTGATGATGGATTTGTTTGAGGGTTTTGATGAAGCTTTTCCTAGTGGATTTGGGGTAATCTTTGGAGATAATTCTTAGAGATTGAAATAAGAAAATGAATTGTGAAAATGCTAAAATAATAGGTGACTATTTTATGGCTTATGAGGGATTTTATTCCAAGGTGGCATGGTTATGTATTGATACACCTGGTTAGCGTGGTAGCCTATATGGCCAGATATTGATATGCCTAATTGGTATCATGGCCGGATATTGATATGCCTGATTAGCGTAGTGGCCTATACGGCTAAATATTGATACACTAATTGGCATGGTGGACTATATGGCCAAATATTGATATGCCTGATTAGCGTAGTGGCCTATACGGCTAAATATTGATACACCAATTGTCATGGTGGACTATATGGCCAGATATTGATACGCCTGATTGGCGTAGTGGCTTATATGGCTAAATATTAATACATCTAGTTGGTGCAGTGGCCTATATGGCCAGATATTGATACATCTAGTTGGCATGGTGGCCGTATAGTCAAATATGGATATGGCTGGTTAGCAGGGAGTGTTGGATGGCCTGGTTTATGTGACTCACTTGGTTGCTTTAGTAGTCGTGGATGGAGAACCTATGATCCCTGTGGAGCAAAGAGGGAGGGGTGCTATGGATGATAGTTACTATTATGGACCTGGCAAGCTTCATAGCAGGGGTACAAGGAGGGGCCGAGACACATCGAAGAGGGGAAAAAGTGCTATCTGTTTGGTTAACTAACTCCCAAAATTTGATTAGGGATAATGATAATAGAATGATGAAGTATGGATATGAATGAAAGAGAGTAATATGATGATAGGAGTGTGTGGAGAGTGAACTAAGGATGAATTGAGTATGGATGAGTTACCAAACTATGCTATAACTTAAATAATAACAATTGACACAATCTACTCATGGATCATGGTTGCATTGTTGTGAGACACCATATGTCATAGATTTGCATATATATATATGTGTGTGTGTGTGTGTGTGTGATATGATCATGATTTTAATACTTGTTGTTTAATTACTGTTTGATTGCATACCTGCTTACTGAGTTGCCCAGACTGACCCTAATTTAATTGCGGTTTTTAGTTGACAAGCCAGAAGATGGAGCCCAACGTGGGGTTAGAGCTCAGGATCAAGATAGGCTATGAACCGTACTTGCATAATTATGAATGTCATTCCTTTTGACATTTTTGTAATGTTTATATATAAATTGTAAATTTATAAATGTGGGAAAGTTTTATAAATTAAATTGTGTAAACTTATTTTGGCATGTCATTATAGCAGGATGTGTATGAAGTTTCTTTGACTACCCCCAACAAAATGTAACTATTAATTCTGGGTGATCTGTTGATGTATGTGTGATTTAGTTGATTATGACTTTTGTATGTATGCTTATATATGTAATGATGGTTTATACAGGTTGGAGATGGATAGTTTAGGGGAGACTCTGCCTGAGCTTCCTCATCATACTACCCTAAAGTAACACCCTGGTGGTGCTGTCGTGGGCACCCAAATTTAGAACCTTGCTCCAATCTAATTTTCTGTAGTAGTGTGAGTAAGGG
>JAYJMB010000087.1:0-18576 GCA_036873735.1 Pouteria campechiana
TATATTTAGGAATCAAATAGGTGCAAAAGATGAAGCATTAGGAGAATAAAATATGACATTTTGCATTCTCATCATTAAGTCCTCAACTACCCCAATTTGTCACTTAAACACTTTATAGTCAAAATCCTTTTTAACCCAAATTGAGTCTTTGTCCAAAAATCAGATTTTACATTTTCAAAAAACCTAAACAAATCTCAAAATAGTTTAATTCATGTCTTAATCATTTTTTTCCATTATTATTACTTATAAACTCCTAAATTGTGGAACTATTACTGTTTACAGATTGGGTAGAAACCATGGCTTGGCTAAAATCATGATTATGCCAAATCATTCCCAATACCTCATAAAGCATGTAATAATCAGGTTCCCCATAATTTCAATATCAATTTCATCACTTTTCCCAAATTTCTAGAAATTTATAGAACCTTAGTTCAACCAAAATCCAAATTCAGATGCGGAAAACAAAATTACAGTGTTAATTAAGAATGGCAGACACTCATAGATGAAGATCCAAGATCCATGCTCCCATTTACATCTTCCATTTTGAAGAAAATTAGATCTTTTTTCTTCTCCCACCATCTAAACGATCGTAATTGGAGTTTAGGGACAAAAGCAAGCAATTTTCTACCTAAATAAAGAATTTTCCAAGTTTATATGGCATAATTTTAGGCTAATCAAGATGGGTTCCAAAGCCAAAGCAAGAAGAAAAAGAGACAGGATGGAAATGAGGCAAAACAGAATAGGTTTGGGGCTTAGAATGCCACATTTTTTTGGTGCTCCAGCGTGCCAGCGAACCCTTGTCGCGGCAAGGTCTTGTTGGATGGCCCAAAAGTACAATTCTGGAGCTTGCCATTGCAAAAAAATTGCCTTGCCATGGCAAGGTCTTTCTGTATGCCAAAAAATGTGTTTTTTGGAGGCTTCCCGAGGCAAGGAAATTTTGTCCTTACATAGTTTAGTATTTTGAGCATAACATTTGTATATGATGTCCAAATGACCTAATTTTTGAGGAATCAGAAAGCTAAATTCAATGGATACAACTTTCTTGTTAACAATGTTTCCCAAATTAGCCCCCAAATATGTTAAAATATTCAATAACATTGACCCATCTCATTCATCTCGTTATTTTTCAATCATTTGGAATAGTTTCACTGTATTAGTCATAACTTCCTCATATGATATCGAAATCAAGTGATTATTCTTCCATTGGATAGATATATTGAACACTTTTTAAATTAGTTCATTATCTATGTCAAAAATTAATCACAATGATTCATTTTTCAAATTTGTTAATTTTTTAATACACACTTGTACTCCTTTAGTTTTCTTCCAATTTTTCCACTTTTTCTCTCATCTATCCTCACTAAACTATTAATTATTTCATTTTTCATTACTCTCATGCATAATCATCCCAAAATGGTAATTCATATAATTAAACCTCACTGCCAAACTCAAGTAATAACCCGCCATTACAAGGAACTATTCAAATCCAAAATTTACACTTAAGAAATATCTTCCATAGCCTCATTTTACACAAAATACTTCAAATACCACCAAAATCACTTCCCACACATCACGTGCATGAAATGGAACAATCCTATGTTATTTACCAGTTTATTTGAAGTCAATTTCCAAAAATCATTATTTAGTTGTTTTTAACCAAATTTCTCTGAATTTTCTCCTATAAATGACTTCACATGCCATTTTCATTCTAAAATGCATCCAAGTCTTAAACCAAGATTCCCCACACATCCCAATATCTATGGTAATTATATTAGGTCATTCATATGGATCATAATCATGCTTTTGCTCAATTTCATAGTTTTAGTTCTTTTTCTTCTTACTATCCTTTTATAGTTTACAACAATGCATTATATGAAGTCTAAGAACCAAAATCACCTCATACTCTCATGATCAAATTTCAATTGCCATAACCATCATATATGGTTAATCATCCATTAAATTTTTCATGATTTGATGGAAATTCACCTATTGAGTTCTTTTTGCGAAATATTCAACTCAATGGTTCAAAATTGAAAGATCATCTCTAAAGTTCAATTCAAGACCTAATATATGTTATATTTCACATAATAAACATGCTTCATTGGTTATTCGATTCATATGCATGACTTTACACAAAATTCAATTCAATTTTCCATAACAAATTTCTTTATAAAATACCGTGTATCACCTCAATTCCTCAC
Organism: Pouteria campechiana; assembly: GCA_036873735.1. NCBI lineage: Eukaryota > Viridiplantae > Streptophyta > Magnoliopsida > Ericales > Sapotaceae > Pouteria > Pouteria campechiana. The sequence goes on from JAYJMB010000087.1 coordinate 2,202, forward strand.
TTTACTAAAATGCAAAAAATTTCTCCCAAATTTCAACACCATAGGTGTTACACCAATGCAATGAACTTTTACAACTAGAGGCTACAAAATGATCCCTACTCAAATACCTATAATCCTTGTTGGAGGAATCTTCCTAACTTCTCTTGGACTAATGAAACAAATCAAAATCAAACTAGAACCTCATTTCAACCTCAATAGAAAAAGCCTATGCTTGAAGAAACACTGCAAAGTTTCATACAAGCAACACAAATTGAGCTCCAAAATCATTCAACTAAATTCCAAAAACATTGACTCTAGGTTCCATAACATGGAGGCATCCATGAAAAAGATGGTAAATCAGTTAAGACAAATTATAGAAGTAGTACAAGGTCATAGTCTCAAAAAGTCGCCTAGCCAACAAGAGCAAGCCGAAGAAATTGTAGCAAAATGAAGTGTTGAAAATTTGTAGAAAAAAAGGGAGTTCATCTTGCCTAGACATTAAATAAAGTGCTTCTTGGGAGGCAACCTAAGCTGTTATTTTTCAATCTTTTCAATTTTCTAGTAGTGATGGTTTTACATTATTAAAGTAGGCTAGGGAATTAGTTTAATTGAGTTTATTTTAATTATTAAATTGTTAGATTACATTTATATTTTCATAGTTGCTATACTTAATATATTGTTGTTTCATGTTGATAGGGTAAATCCATAAACAAAGAATTCAAGTAAGAAGATCAAATTTAGAGTGATGAAATAAACTAGAAAAGAGAGTTTTTAAGGCAGCAAATCCACAAGATGGAGGCAGCGAGTGGGCGCCTTCAGTACTAGGACTGTTCAACATAAAAAAAAATGTTGCAAGAGGCAATGAGCGATGCCACCTCACAGCCTCCCCTCTTCTTAAAGCCCCCCCACACACCCCGTTCTCTCTACCCTTTCACTCAAGCTCTCATCTCTCTCTGTCTCTCTCTCTCTCTCTTTCTCCCTAAAAACTTACCACCAAAACCCCAAACCCATTCCCACACTCCAAAACTTCAAGATTCACACCCAAGCTCTTCCCTTTTCCATTCCATCCTTAGATTCAACTCTCCCACTACACTATTCATCATCTTTATCAAGAAATTTTTCAAGTTGGGTTGACAACTTCGTGCACATGTCTTGGAATCACACGTAAGTCACTTGGATAATCTCAATCTTTATTTTGTTGGCTTTCTCGGTGAAGTGCTTTGGTATTGTGGAAGTTTAGGAGGATTTGGAGCATATCAAGTGTTTAGTTAATTGCTTGTGCCAAGTTTGGTGTGGTTTTTAGTTGGGCATATGTTGCAAGATTGCATGTGCTTGAAGTGGGTGTGTATTGGGATTGAATTTGAGAAGATATCAAGGGATTTGTTGTAAAAATTCTATGTGCATGCTATGTGTTTGATGAAATGCCTTGGTGAAGAAAGTGACTTGGTTATAGTAGTATAAGTACATTCTCTTGTTGGTGCTTTTGATTCTTTCATATTTGAGTGGAGTTGTGTGGTTTGGCTTTGAAGAAGTTTGGTAAATTTGTTTCATTGGGATTGCTCAAGTATTGTGCTACTATATTCTTTCTAGTATTGTCACTGTGCCTCCAAGGAAAACTTTGTGTGCCGGTCCCTCTAGGAATAGAAGGACAACAAATCCTAATGCGCCACTTGTACCCACATTCTTTAATGAACAAGTGAAAGAAATTTTCAATAGTTCCATGATTAATAATGAAGGGATAAGGGAGAGAGGCTTGGACACAACCTACATTGCTATAGCCAACCTTTTTCAAGCTGGGCATTAGATGCCCTTCATAGCTCAGCCAGAAGTGGCAGTGGTGCCATTGGTTTGAGAATTTTAAGCCAATGCCAATGTGTAGTTCAGAGCAGATTATACGATGTTGAAAGTGTTGGTACATGGTTAGATGGTTTCTTTTGATAGAGTTACTATTAATAAAGCTTATGAGTTGGATGATATTGAAGAAGATGAATACTCTACTTGATTGGCACAAGGACCAGATTATGATGCTATTATTTCTTATCTTGCTCACTCTGGCAGTAAGTGGAAGATTGTTAATGAAAGGTTAATCCATTTTCCTAGAGGGTAGTTGGAAGCAACAAGCAAGGCATGGCATTACTTCATATTAGCAAGAATATTGCCTTCCAACCATGTATCTAATGTTAAAAGGGAGAGATTTGTGCTCAATTATGCCATGCAGATGGGGTTTTTTATTGATGTGGGCCAAGTGATTGAGTGCTTCATTATCACTTTCATCACTTGAAGGCTCACTAGTGGACTGGGATACCATTCACTCATCTGCCAGTTGCATCTCATGGCTAGAGTTCCTACCTTTAATCAAGAGGAACTTCAACAACCTCTGTCGGTCATCAATGATGTAGTGATAGATACATTTGAGAAGACAACAAGTAGAAACGCAAGGAGAAGTCCATCCTCACCACCTAGGTCTCTATAGCAGAGGCCCACAAGAGGTTATTGTTCTAAAGAATCTTCACTTGCCGATTTCTAGACACATCTTGTGGGTGTTTAAAGTTATACAAGGCAAATCATGAGGGACCAGAGGAAGATGTTCAAGCATATGGTGGATCACAACAATACACTTACTCCCATGCTTTAGAGCTGCAACATTTCACCTAGCAATAGCTCCATGCGCTTCCCACCTTGTCATGACTAATTTTTTAAGGCACAACCTACCATTTTGCATAGTATTTCACCTATATTTGTCCACTTTTAGGGTGGGGTATTCGAGTCTCATTTTGGAACTCGACTAGTTTCCATAAGTAAATGGATAGATTATCCCCTAAAATATTATAGTTAAACCTATATAATTATTCATTAAATCAAATCAAGCACTGATATAAATTCTAAAATACATCCATCCACATACCTGGTGCCCTAGATCTTACTGAATCATGATGGTAACGCACTTATCACTATAATTATACAAACTCATTCTTAAGAAAATGAATAATTTCTATAACATGCCTTTACACCACCTTATACATCAATTAGAATTTATTAATTACAATCATATAGATCCAAATGAAATTTTGATTATACTTAAAACACAAAGGGGATTGCAACCTCACCATTCTGTCATATCACTAAGATGTCTTCGACCATTGCCCATCAGTTCCAACCCATAGTTGTAATTCTTTACCTATTAACTAAAAAAAATAGAATAAGAAGGCATGAGTCTGGGCTACTCAGTAAGTAGGCACAAATAAAAAGGAATAAAAATATAATGACCATAATTCATCACCAACGACATCCAGAATATGCATCATCATGCTCTATGTTCCAATATATACACATTTCATATTCATCATTACAAATCCATAATCATACCATATACAACATTCATTTAAATGCTCCATTCACATCCAATCTTAGGATATTCTCTATCATTTTCATTCAGACATATATATATATACATACTTGCAAAAAAACCATAATGGGATAATTATTATCCCCAACCAAAATAAGCATGCCTGGCTTCCAAACAAATGGGATATTCATTATCTCCATCCAATAATATAGTCAATTACGAAGAAAAAACCTACTTCTTCAGGTGAAGTAGCACTCACTACATAGCCTCTAATTCACTATTTTGGCTCCCAATAATGCTTCCATAATCCTACATGCACACGTATTCCAAATAAAGACATACAATTTAGTATGGGTTCCAAGTACACAACCCTAACTAATTTCTCTTTTATTTCACTTGTCAAATGTAAGTTAAATAACAAAGATTTTCAAGTGCACCAACTACTATGTTGTTACCTATTTAAAAGTTACCCTTCAATGCATCTCGATGTTGGGAATGCATTCCAATTCATTCTTATTGCTGCCCATTACTTCCATACATGCATTTTATCGAATACATGATATGCATAGCATTAGTTCACAATTTTTTTCAATAATCATTAGGGTTTATGCCTTTCTAATCACATATTCATAATTTTGAACAACATGAACATCTAATTAACATCAAGAACAATTTAATTAAAACTTGAATTCATCCCAACAGCTAACCACAATCTTCATTCATGCATTTCATCATATGTATGAAACGCATACATTGATTTGCCAATTTTTAGCAACATACCATCATGTTTTATGAATTCCCAACTGCATTCATTCAAAAATCAACTCAATTAACATCAAAACTACATAATAAAATAATCAACTTAAACCCTCACACTAACGGTAGTAATTTTAATTTTGAAAGAATGAACCCTAGTGAAGCATTAAATCCAACATTCCATTGGCTAAGGTTTATCATCTTGTGGTGAAATTGAATCCCTAGACTTCTTCTTCTTGTTAATCTCTCTGCATTATCTTTAGCTATTTATTTACTTTTATTCTATTAAGTTTTTAAAAATTATACCAAAAACTTTTTCCAAGTCTATTTAGTTATATACTTAGTAACTAAGATTAATTAAGTTGGTTTGTCATTCTCTATGAGATCGACCCTTGCATTTGCACACTATATTGCTATACATCCATACTCTTGCGAGGAATTATAATTTGAACCATCAATAGCCAATCATTTCCATAGGACTCAACTAGCAACACTTAAATTTTTTGATATACAATTCATTACAAAACTCACTCACTTTAGAGTTAATCATGTAATCCAACAAAATACATATAATTGGGGGGGTGGGGGGGGGGGTTCGTATACCTCGATACACATCTATGACTCATGCCATTATATACCATCTCCAATCAAAACAAACAAGTAATCAACAAAGTTTACAAACCCATCTTAACTTAAGAAATCTATTGATTCCATTACAACATTTTCATCCATATCACCTAACCATGAAACATCACAGTTTCCTCCTTTCCATTTCATTTGAACAGTTAATTTCAAATTCAAAACAATATTCAAACAGTCAAATATGGTGCACCTATGGGCACCATTATGCTTCCATAATGTCACTCTGTTCATAGTAAATAAATGCTACTTTGTGCTATCACAACACTTTACATTTTCATTTACATGCCCTACTTCCTTTCTCATGCCATCACATTACCCTTAAACTAGCCTCTTTTCAAGAATCCATAAACTAGTATCAGCATGCCACTTCTTGGTTCTTTCATATAACCATTGCTATCATGATTCTAGGCTTAGTCTCTCACATAGATGAGCATGATTTATCACATAGATAAGTCACTAGGAGGCTCTGATACCATTTGTAATGCCCTGCATCCCCACCCTATGCATTTTGGCTATCCCATAACAAGGCCGATGTGGGATGCTTTCATTACTCTATCATTTTCCCATAGTCCTCACTATTAGAGTAAATATCCTACCAAAAATCATGTGTAGTCTACCTTGAATTATTTGGATCTACACCTGGAATACATACATGTAATCATATAAAACTAAAATTTTAATAATTACATAACATTAACCTAAAGCACAACTCACACCCATGCCCACAATTACCTGCCAAGAAATGAAACTATCATGATGGTAATCACACAGATATGTTCACAATGTCATAATTATCTATATAATAACATGCCACTATATGTTTTTATACATGATTTGAAATGAATACCATTATATGCATTTACATAATAAAATTTCCGTTACACATACATTATGGGGTTCCGATCCTTATTTTATCATACCACAAGCAAATATCTTCATTTATTGCTCTTTAATGCCAACCCTTAGTTGAAATTCTTTATCTGACTTGTCAATTCAAAACATAGAATATGAAGGCATAAGTCTGGGCAACTCAATAAGTAGGCAAAAATAGAAAATAATAATGAATCATAATCATTCAAAACACATGTTCCAACCTGGAACATGAATTCAATATAACATTGCATTATACTCATGAGGTTTCAATCCTCATTAGTCTAATAAATATCCTACGCCATTCAGGTGTATAATGTCACAATCATCACCTCACATTTTAGATCCCTCTGTGCTCATCATGACATAATAGGTGCCATGCAGACACCACACATCAAAACTATGTCATACAGGTATAACCTCATAATTGTGCCACTCAGGCACCACATACAATCTCACCTATCTTGGAATGCTTCTCATTCCATTACTATATACTTTAAATTCATTATACATTATCACCATCATGGGATATTCTCTATCCCATTCATTAAACAACACATTCACATTACACCATAAGCACTAGCCCTTGTACAAACGAATACTCACTATCCCTTTTGAATTCATATAAGACACACAAAAATATAGGGCTTATTACCCAAAACCCATGAGAGATACTTTTATCCCTCTCAGAATAAATGTCATTATGCATAAAATATAGGATATTTTCTAATCCCAACAATCACATGCTCATAACATATAAATTACACCTATCACTACCATCCAAGGGATATTTCTTATCCCCAAAATTCAGTAATCTCAAGACATCATAAACCACATTCTTTAAAATAGCGTGGGGTATCTACAATCACTCAAACAAAACATGCATGCCCGCAAACAAATAATGGGATATTCCATATCCTCATCCATGCATTTAGCAAAACAAAGCCTATATACCTCACTACAAAGCATTCTACTGTTCTTCTGTTCCTTAGCTTGTCAAGCTCCATAGCCTCTCATTTTGCTCAATGGTCCTATACACATCACATCATGCATAAATGCAATCACATCAGGTTAACGACTTCCACCTTCTAATTATATCTTACACATTTACATATATCATGCTAGTGTCTCTTTTCATAGTCATCTCATGCTAATCACTCATACCACTTGCTTTATTGTAACATTACACCAACCATGTAATATGCTTAACATGTAATTAATCTGAAAAAATAAGCTACTAGACCTTTAATCCAACCCATTCTTAGCTCACATAACCCATGCACAAAAACCCCTCTTAACCCCTACTTAGGGCATAACCCAAAATCCAATTCCACCTATTTAAATTACCCCATACAAGTCCCAAAAGATCATAAGTCATACATCCCATGATTCTTGAAGTAATTTCACTATTTCCCCAAAGATTCATTATTCACGAAAAATCTAAGCTCCAAGCTTCCATAAGCTCCCTCTAATTGCAGCAAATAAGATTTTCTTCCCTTTTTTACCATCTAAACACCAAAAATCTAAGCTAGAAGGAGGATGGGAAGATCACTCATCTTAATCTACCTATTCCCTAGCTAAAAGAGTAAGGGATTGGGCATAACGGGGCTTAGGTATGAGGAGGAAGAAAATGGGATGGACTAGAGAGAAAATGGAACAGGTTTGGCCAAAAAAGTCGGCCACCCATTTTATACTGCCGGCTGACACCGCCGGCGCTAACCCTGCTGGACACCGCAACCTCATCCAAACTAATTTGGAACCCTAGCACCAGTCCCATTGCCACCTATTTCACTTCTTGTTTGCTCTGCTTTTTTATCTAATGCTTTTAATTATCATTCTTCCACATAATTATGACATAATTTCACTTCAAATTTTGCCTCAATTAACTTGCAACCAAGTCATATACTATGCATATATACATGTGACTTATAGAACTTATTGAATCCATAATAAATGCATATAAATTTGGGTCCTTTCACTGCAACATCACATTTATCCACTTCAATTCATCATTAAAAGTCAATTACACTATATTTAGATACTTCGTTATCCAAAAATTAACACCCTGGGTGTTACGATTAAGGATGTCAAAGGAATCCATCCAATAATTTGTATGCATAAGATATTGATGGAGGACTCACATAGGCCAACCATAAAGCATCAACACTCAACCCCGTAATGAAAGAGGTAGTATGTGCTGAAGTGTTGGAACTACTTAAAACATATATTATCTATGCAATTTTTGACAGTGAGTGGGTGAGTCCTATTTAATGCATGCCGAAGAAAGGTGGGATGGCATTGACCCATAATGAAAATAATGAACTAATACCCACCAGAACAGTCACTAGGTGGCAAGTATGTATTGATCACAAGAAATTAAATAAAGCTACTAGAAAGGGTCACTTTCCCCTACCTTTCATTGACCAAATGTTAGACCATTTAGCTGGTATGACTATTACTATTTTCTTGATGGATACTTGAGCTACAATTAGATTATGATAGCTCTAGATGAGTAAGAGAAAATGATTTTTACTTGCCCATAAAACACATTTGCATATAGGAGGATGCCCTTCAGCTTGTATAATGCTCCCACCTCTTTCCAATGATGCACGATGGCAATTTTCCATGATATGGTGAAGAATATCATAGAAGTATTTATGGATTACTTTTCTATTTTCGATCAATGCCTGCATAACCTATCTCTTGTTTTATGGAAATGTAAAGACACTATTAGTCCCGTTCAGATGGTGACTCAAGAGGGGGGGGGGGGTTGAATTGAGTCCTTAAAAGTTTTGGCCAAATAAAGTTTAAAGTGCAAGAGTAAAGAAAGGACTGATAACATAATGCACTTAGACTGGTATTTTATAGTAGTTCAGCCCTTCACTTGGGTTCCTACTTCACTTCTTCGAGTTGGCCTTACTTACTAAACTCAGGTTCCGCTAATACCTTCTTTGATCAGTAATCTCCTGATCAAATAAATACATATATTGGTTTCCAAGCTCACCAACTAACTTATACAAATACCAAATAATAATTCTACTTGCTTTTATTACATAGAGGTAAGTACTCAAACTTGTAGAGATATGCAGAAATAAATGTGTACAAGTATTGATGCCTCTAGTGGCCAATTCTGTATGAAGTTTGAAAGCAGTAAACATAAGTAATATGACAATAAGAGTAGTAGGATTCAATCTCTAGAAATCGTTGAATGAATGGCTTTGAATGCTCTTTGAACGAACTATAGTGGAGTTGAAATCGTGGAAGGAAAGCCTTAAAGACTTAGTAAATGCTCTTTCTTATTTTTCAATGTAGAAACGTTGTCTTCTTTGATCTCACTTAACTTCTTTTATATTAAGGTCTCTAACTTTCTCTACTATGGAAGGTGAGAAACATTTAATTTAGAGAAATGTTCGAATTTAAGATTTTTGTACTTTCAATGCTATTTCAGAGGCTATGAATTAGCTTCAGATCCTTCGAGCTTCTACGTAATATAGATTTTTTACACACCTCACACAAGTCATCGTTTCTTTGGATGCACCGAAGAGGTATTTCGGAGGCTTTGAAGTAGCATGATAGGAGCAACATGTGTCAGGATCTTGAATGCTAACTCTGAAGGAATTCTTTATCTCCGAAGCTATTGTTTCATGACTCTAAAGGCTATCATTTGTTGTCTTTGAAATGCCTTATTGATTTTAAAGTTTTAGTTTAATCCCAAACTTTGTAAGCTCATGATGCCGAACTACTTTAATGTTCTCTAAAGATTTTGAGTTTGTAACTCCAAAGCAACTTGATTAACTTCAAATTAATTTACTTAACTCTGAAGTTCATAAGGGCATGTCTCCGAATTGCATTAACTGACCTTGAAGTATCTGAGCTTGTAACTCCAAAGTAGTTCATTTGTCTCCGAAGTGCTTCTGTGGCTCCGATGTATTTTTCTCTGGATCCGATAGTTGAAACTTTGTAATCTTGAAGGGTTATTCGTTTGTCTCTGAAGTTTTCTAGAGTCTTTGAAAAGCATTTGCTGACTCTAAGGGGATTTCCTTCTATTTTTGAAATGATTCATTGGTTTTGAAGAGTTCTCCCCTTGTCTCTGAAGTACTTGAGCAGCTCTAAGGCATGGAATTTCATGACTCTGAAGAATTTTCCTTTATCCCGGAAGTTCTTTTAGCAACTCAGAAGTCAAACTTTTAAACCCAAAATTGACTTTGAAGCTTCCTTCAAAACATTAAACTTTCTATCTTCTTCTATTAAGTATATCTGTGATTTATATACTTAGTTTTCTTAAGCATTTGCTTAGTTTCTTCCTTTAAACATCATGAAGTTTATTCTCATAGATTATTTTGAAAGTATTTTTGTAAGTACTTAAGAATGGACTGTTAGTATCTTAATTATTCACTCATGTTTTTGCTCATCATCAAAACATGGTTGGTTAAGAATGTTTATCATCAAAATCAAGCTTATTTTAAGAGTGTATGATTAACATTCTCCCCCTTTTGATGATGACAAAACATTGAGTGATATTCCTTTCAAAATTTATCTAATAGTAATATTAAAGCAACTTAATTTTAATAAAATTCTACTAATTCAGTGTAACTCTCGCTGAATGGGTGCATAGAATTTCAACTTAGTTTCATACAGTTAGTAAATAAAAAACTTCATACATAATTTTCATACATTACATTTAGTACATTTTCTCCCCCTTGTTGTAATAATAAAAAAGGTGGAATGAAACAAAATGAAGATTTTGTAACCTTTCATGACCAAAATGTATACTTACAGAACCTATCATGGGCCAAAATTTTTAATTACAAAACATGATCAAGGTTTCATACATACAGAATTCTTTTACAAAGGATATATAAGAAAAAAAAGTTACATTAGAGAGAGAAAAAAATATAGAGGTAGCAGATTCAGTGGGATGGTTTGGGTTTTCTCTTATAGGTTCAGAAAAGCGTTCAAGTTTGGGTTGAGAAGTTGATGGTTTAGAAGATGACTTAGGACTTTTTGGTGGATAAGGTGGAATGAAAAATAGATCCTTTAGGACTGTTGAAGGAGGTTCATGGGTATATGCTATTGGTCCATAATCAGAGACATAAATGAAATCAATGCATTCTCTAAATTGTGGATCTAGCAACTTAGGAAAGGCTACAAGAGTGCCTTTTAAGAGGGCTTTTGTATTGGCATTCATGTGAGTTGTATATTTCTAAGGGTACATGGTTATTTTGGAAAGATGAGCCTTTTTTTGTTCCTTTAGGTTTTGTTAAAGAGGCTGGTTGAGATTGGATCTGCCATATCCTATTGTGGAGAGAAGGATTAGATAGCTATGGATATGGAAGAGGAAGATAATCAGCAATTGCCTCTACATTGATAGTTTTGTAGAATGAGAATTTTTCCTCAGTGATGATAAAGAGTTGATGAGGACCTAAGGGAGATAAAAATGTGGTTCTGGGTTTCTTTGAAGTTGGGAGTAAATGAAGAAGTCTATCAAAATAATTTATAAGAATTGACTCTCTATCAAGAATTTGAATTTCATGGCTCTTGGGAGTCAATGGAGGATTTGGAAGAATTGAATCTTAAGAAGACCTCAAGTTCTAAGAATGGAAATTCTTGAGGAGATAGAATGATGGACTAGAGAGAAACATCCTACCAACTTCAGAATTGATCTTCGATTTGCTTTCAACCTCAGAAAATAACATCTTGATTGGGTTTGATATATGAAGAAGAATATTAGGTTTATCATTGAATGACTTTGGAGGAGATGCTGGAGGTCATTTTGGTGGAGTTTGAGGAGGAGTAGGAGGTCTTCTCCATTCTGGACAAATTGAAGGTGTGTTCCATTCTGGTGGAATTTCTTCAATTCATTCAAGAATTACTTCTTCTAATCATATAAGATCCGTCCAAGTCTAGTCCAACCATATTGCTAGCCCTAGGAGAAGAAAGTACATTTAGGTAGAGGTACTATGATGGGATACTTTCCATGTCTAACAATAGCTTAACATGGATTGACTTGAGGAGTTTGAACAAATGGTTGCTGTGTTGGAGGAGAAGAAGTGAATTCAGTAGGTTGACTCACAGGTTGAGCAACCTCTAGAATTATAGGAAATGATGGATGAGGAGACTACTATGATTGGAGAGTTGGTTTTGACTAGAGAGAATTGATGTGAAGGTGAGGAAAATGAGTTGGAGGTGGATAGAAATGAGGGCGATAAGTTTGACTTCTGAATGAATCTATTAGAGATTGTACAGAGTCAAGTTATTAATCAATCTTATCAGCTCTCAGGATCATGGATGACATGGCATTGTTAAGTCTCTGGTCCATTCTATTCATTTGAAGAGCTAGAGTAGACAGAAAATATTCAATATGTATCAGTTTATCTTCTAGTTGAGAGGAATGGGTTGTGTAGTGGGGATTGATGAAGTGGTTGGTGTGGTTGGTTGATAAGAAGAAGTGGATCTTATGGGTGATGGAGATTTGATGGGAATGTAAGAAAGAGTGGTTGCTACTACTGCTACTGTTGCTTCACTTTCTCTTCTCAAATTCTTTTCTGACTCCTCTATTATGATATGTCTCTCTTCTTCTCTTGGAGTCTTTGTTCTTTCCTACTCTAAATTTTCTTCTCTTATTTTTCTCTTTACTTCTTCTTCTTCTTGCTCTGGTCTGGATCTCTTTAGTTGTACTCCTCTTCCTAGCTTTTCACTGATCCAGCATTGTGAGGTTTTCTTAAAACCTATTCTTTTTAGTGTCTTCTCATTAATTGTGTCTAAGTCTCTTGGAGATTCCCTTTGTTCCTCATACAAATTGATACCTACTTTCCTCATTATCTTGGTCAAAGCCATTCCATAAGGGAGAGGGAATCTTGAAGTGCTCTTGACTGAATAAATATGATATGACATAAGTTTTGCCAGATCCACTCTCTTCTTATTCTTAAGAGCCCACAATATTCTTCCATCCTTCGCCAGATCCACTCTATTCTTATTCTTAAGAGCCCACAATATTCTTCCATCCTTCTCTAACACGTCTCATTTGGTTCCCTTTCTTGTGTATACATTATTGATTACAATCATATAAGCTAGTTTGAGATTTAAACTCAAATGACTGGAATGGAGATAATTCTCTCTCTCATCAATTTCTGCTCCAACCAAATCAGAAAACAGTCTCTGTTTGGTAGGCCATTCTAGTTTAGTTTCTACTAGAGGGAGCTTAAAACACCTTCTCAAACTGTCTATAGATACATTTACTTCTACTTCACCTATCTATGATCTCTCTGTCCTAATGTTTATATTGCATATCAGAGCTCTCACAAGTCTTGGATAGAAATTATCTCTGAAGCTTATATAGTCTATCCATTCTTGGTATCTGAACCAATCACATATTTCTAAATTCATGCCACTTTCTACAAAATCATCAAAGCTGAAGACTCTTCCTTTGAAAATTTTCCTATCATGACATCTTTCCATATACCTAGAGTAATCAAACTCGTTGTTGAGAAATGTTACCTCGAGTGTATTTGCTTTGGGTCCGACTCTCTTGGCTGCTCTCTGTTCTAGATACTCTTCTCTTTCTTTCCTTTTTCTATCTACTGAAATAGTGGTTCCCTTTCTTCTTGCCACTACAGCAGTAGAGAATTGGATTTTGAATGCTGTTAATGTTTTCTGGATGGACATTTGAAGAAGACTGATGGAGAATATGCGATAGGCAGATTTGTTAAGCTGAGGAGTTTGAACTAGATGGGAAGATGAAGGATTATCACTAAAAGAGGTTCTTTAGATGCTTTAAGAGAGGATTTTTAGGTTTTTAAAGTTCTTCGAATAGTTAAATAGGAGTTTAGGGGTTTTGTTTCTTCAAAAGATGTTATCAGAGCTTCAAAGCAAGAATGTGCGATCTTCGGAGGCAACAATTGCAGTGTCTCAGTGACTCTGAAGCTTTACTTCAGAGGTGGCATAATCTATTGGGGGCTATGAAATGAATTTTAGAGTTACTGAAGTTTTACTTCGGAGGCATGGGATTCTTCAGAGACATTTTAGTCCTCCATCAGAGGATCCAAAATCTGTTTTGAAGGCTCCAAAATACAACGAATTTTCATTTTGTTCTTTTTATCTATTTTTTACTTGGATTATTATTAAGAAACATATTATCCATCATATAAATGTTTTATTAATTTTTAACTTAATCATTTGGATCTAAAACACCTAATTCTCTTCTTAATTTACTGAATCTTTCTAAAAGAGGTTTAGTAAAGATATCTGCTAGTTGATTTTTAGTAGGTACAAATTGTAAACATATATTATGATTTTGAACATAATCTCTGATAAAGTGAACCCTAATTTCTATATGTTTTGTTCTGTAATGCAAAAATGGATTCTTGGTCAGACTTATAGCACTTGTTTTGTTACATTTTATGGGGATATCAATATAGTTAAGGCTAAAATCATTTAATTGTTGTTTCATTGAAAGAATCTGAGCACAGCAACTGTCAGCTGCTACATATTCTGCTTCAATAGATAATAATGCCACATGTCTATTTCTAGGAAAATCATGATATGATCATGCTTCCTAAAAACTAACACGATCCAAAAGTACTCTTTCTGTCTACTTTATATCCAACAAAATCTGCATCTGAGTAGCCTATTAAATTGAAATTTGAACCTTTTGGATACCAAAAACTAAGGCTTGGTATGTCTAAAAGGTATCTAAAGATTCTCTTCATAGCAATTATGTGTGACTCTTTAAGATCTAACTAAAATCTAGCACACATATAGATACTAAATATTATATCTGGTCCACTTGTAGTTAAATATAATAATGATCCTATCATTATCTACTTCTATAGAGTTTGTTACACACTGATTTATCTCTTTCATCTTTATCCATATTTATTGAAGTGCTCATTAGTGTTCCATATCTTTTACCATCTTCAATATTGAATTTCTTTAGAAGTTCTTTTGTATACATGACATGGTGAATGAAGATTCCTTCTTTCACTTATTTGATTTGTAGTTCCAAGAAAAAATTGAGTTCATCCATCAAGCTCATTCTAAATTTTCCCTACATAGTCTTGGAAAACTCTTGACAAAGACTATTATTAGTTGCACTAAATACTATATCATCAACATAAATTTGAACTATAAGAATGTCTTTCTTTACATGCTTAATGAAGAGAGTAGTATCCACTTTGCCCCTTAAAAAACCTTTTTCAATCAAAAATTTGCTTAGCCTATCATACCAAGCTCTAAGAGTCTGTTTCAAATCATAGAGGGCTTTCTTGAGTTTGAATACATGATTTCTACAATGGGGATCTTCAAACCTAGGGGGTTGTTTCATATATACTTCTTCATTAATGAAACCATTAAAGAATGCACTCTTTACATCCATTAGATATAGCTTGAAATCTATGTATGATGTAAATGCAAGAAGCATTCTAATGGCTTTAATCCTTGCAACAAGTCGTGTATGATTATTCAAAGTCAGTACCTTCTTCTTGACAATACCCCTTTGCAACTATTCTTGCTTTATTTCTGACCACAATTCCTAATTCATCGAGTTTGTTCCTGAAGACCTATTTTGTTCCTATAACAAATTGATGGTTTGGTCTTCAAATAATAATCCACACATCATTTCTTTTAATTTGATCCAATTCTCCTTGCATAGCTAAAATCCAGTTTTTGTCTTCTAATGTTTGGATTATGCAAGTTGGTTCTAATTGAGAAATAAAAGCAAAATTGCCACATATTTGGTGATAAGATGATGTATTTCTAACTTTATCCAACACATCACCAATTATCTGGTTTTCAAGATAAGCATGCATAAACCTCCAATGTTTAGGAAGAGATGAGTTACTTTCCTTAGTTACCTCTATTGTGGATGGTTTAGCTTCATCCATTATTGTCACTGATAGTGGAGCTTCTTCTTGATTATCTTGTAATCTCATTTTCTCCACATTTGTTGGAAGATTATCTCTCTCATCATCAAAATCACTATTTCATTTTATGAAGTTAGTATGTTCATCAAATTTAACATGGATGGATTCCTCTACAATCTTAGGTCTCAATACGTACACTCTAAATGCTCTACTAATAATGGAATAACCCAGAAATATACCTTAATTAGATCTACTATCAAATTTTCTAAGGTTTTCTTTAATATTGTTAATAATAAAGCATTTACAACCAAAAGTATGAAAATATGAAATCTTTGATTTCTTGCTAAAGTATAATTTGAATGGAGTTTTGTTGAGTATGAATGTGGCAAAGATTCTGTTAATAATATAACATGCAGTGCTCATTACTTTAGCCCAAAAGTACCATGGAAGATTATATTCACTCAACATTGTCCTGCCAATTCCTGTAAGGATCTGTTTTTTTTTTCTACTACTCCATTTTGTTGGAGTGTTCTTCGTGCAGAGAAAGTTTGAAGAATTCCATTATTTTTACAAAAATCAGTGAATCTATGATTTTCAAACTCTCCACCATGGTCACTCCTTATGGCAACAATATGAGAACTTTGTTCATTTTGTACGCGTTTGGAAAATAATTCAAAGAATGGAAAAGCTTCATCTTTGGATTATATAAACATTACCCTGGTAAATCTATTATAGTCATTCATAATGACAATGCGTAATATTCCCCACTAAGGCTTCTTGTCCTTGTTGGTCCAACAAAATCCATATGTAGCAATTGAAAGGGTTTGGTTGTGTATACTTCTTTATTTGACTTGAATGATTCTTTTACTTACTTACCTTTCATGCAAGCATCACACAACTTATTATCAAATTTGAGTTTTGA
>JAYJMB010000088.1:0-18573 GCA_036873735.1 Pouteria campechiana
GTCCTACATACATAGCAATTCAATTTACACATAATTTTTCCATGAAAACATTTCATTGTGCATTTACATCTACTCACTATCAGTTTCCCCATATAATTAACACTTCAACCCCATTATAATCAACCTAGTTAATGGTTAATTAAATAACATAAATCATGCAAGTCCATCCCACCTTCAAACAGCCTATTCATTTAGACCTTTTGTTAGACACAAAACATGCATTTCTAAATTGTATAGTTTAGCAACATATCACATATGAACTTCATTTTATTTCTTATAAATTTAATTCCTAACATAATTATCACCATAATTGCATCATAATCATGCTAATTTGGAGACAAAAATTAATTTAAAACAACCCTTGCATCATTGCATTTTGAAATAACCCTCACTTAAACTTTTCCACAAACAAGTTGTGGACATGACTTGAAGCTTAATTCCCATCCATTCTAACTAATATCTAACCTAATTAGTATTGTGAAAACATCATTTGATCATTAATTAACAAGGATTCATTCCCAAATAGATTATGTAATTAAGTTCATGCCGCAAATAGTCCATTCTTGCATTTCAACATACGTCTTGCATCTCAACAAACATCCTGAGCATACATGCTTGAAATTCAATTTTTTCATCTTCACTAAATTATTCTTTAGCATAAAATTAACAATTATTTAATGATTAATCACCTCTAAATATATTATTAAACCTTAATCATGTCCAAATGGTTGGTGTTTTAAGGCGTTATGTTGCAACTTCTTTTTTTGACATTTAAATAAATATATAGCATGCGTATGTTCAATCTGAAATTTTTCCATCAATATTAAGCTATAAATCATCATAAATTAACATCAAATAGTCAAAACTTATCATCCCTTGATAACCAAATTCATTTAAACAGATCATGACACCCAAATCAATGTCCAAATCATGCATCTCCACCCTCCATCATGTCATTCTTGCTATCTATTTTTGTGGACAGCAATAGAGGCCTTTAATCATGCCCAAATCATCTATTTACCCTCGTAATTTTATCAAAATCCATTCCCCCATCTTTTTCCTAAACTTTTAGCAAGGTTCCCATCCCTAATCATCCCTAAATGATCAACAAAATAGCCTAATCGTGCATATACCAAAAATTGAGTTGGGGAAATGAGTTTACCTTCACTCTTTTGATGAAATTAAGCTCTTCCTTCAATTCTCCTCTCATATTAGCAAGGCCTCGCACATATCAGCAACTTATTATTTAGTAATAACATCCCAAAGGATAAAAATGGGGTGGAAATGATCTCTCCTTTGCTTGAGAATTTTTCCTAAGCAATTTCATTAGGATTTGATGGAAGATGAGGCATGGGAAAAATGGCTTGCTTGTTCTCCCTGGTTGGGCATGAGAAGAGAGGGAGAGAATGGGGTGGGGACATCTCTTGCTGAGGGTTATTTAGGTTTAGACTTGGTTCTCCATAAGTATATGCCACACTATGCAAGCACAACTCTATTTAATCTCGTCCTTAATTTTTCACCAGATACAGCCTCAGTAATTAGAGTATATCTTTTTCATATGATATCCAAATGACATAATTTTTGATAAATTGAAAAGATAACTTCAAGAAATACAAATTTAATGTTAAAAAATTTTATAAATCATCCCAAAAATATGTCAAAAAAATTAATTAAAGTGGTCCAAAAATTCACACCGTTACTTTTTAGCAGTTTAAAATAGTTTCGCTGTTTTGATCATAATGTCTTCGTCCGATATCAAAAGTTTGTAATTTTGATTCGTGAGAAAGATGATTTCAAGATCTACAACTTTTATGTTGAATACTTATTCTAATTCATCCATTATCTATATCAAAAAAATTGAACCCAAATGACTCATTTTTCCAAATTCATTTTCTTAAAATACACTTATACAGTTTTAAGTTTTTCTCAATCTTTCCTTTATTTAATTTCATTCCTTTCCACTAATTTTCATATAATTTAACTACATAAATTGTACCCAAAAAATATAATAATTTCCTTACATAATTAAAATGACATCATGTAATTATTAAAATATATACACATTAATTTCCATCTTAAATTATGCATCATGTCAAAAAATTTTCTAAACTTCTCATACATTTACTCATGCATTAAAATCATAATTTTCCTCATTAATTAATCATCAAATACCCAACATTTGGGTTCATTAACTGTAATTTAATCATAATATTATTTTCACATGTACAAATTAAATTCAGCATGCACCATTTTATATTGAATTTCACAAATTTTCCTACTCCAAATTAAAATTTCAATTTTACTCACTGTATAAAATTTAGAATCACAACTTTTTAATAATAATCTATAATTTAACACCACTAGGTGTTACACAGCCGCTATTGATTCAAATTTAAAGAGAAACCAGACTCTTATCTATACTCCCTAGGAAACTAATCTGTACTTACAACTTGTCTCCACAGAATCCAAGAAAAATATGCTTTATGGACATCTTGTGACTGATTTCAATGCAAGGGAATGCTCAAGCTCAGAAAGGATGATGGTGGCTGAGTTGATCTCTAGCTCTTTTCCTACCACCTTGTTGCTGGAAGATGGATATTATTGGAAAGTAGATGAAGGGAGGTCTTTGTTGTAGCAGCTCCCCTCCTTTTCCAAGGCCCACTCCTCCACCCCTTTGAGAGGGGAATAATCTTTGCATATAACTATTGGCAGCCTTACTGCCCCTTGCAAGAGACAACTAGATCCTTGATAGGTGGAGACAGTAAGAATGTGCTTAGCTATAAAGGTGGAATCTACATTAAAAACATTTGTCTTATTGTGAAGGATGTTTTTAGGCTTGGCCCATTTGATGGATCTTTGTTGTGGTGGGGACGTCTACATTGTTTGAAAATTATAAATGTTGATGGTCCCCTGAATGATCATTTGCACATTACCTTTTTTGTAAGTTGTTTACCACGTGTGATCTAACTCCTACTTTGGGTTAAAACTCTTATTCTATTTTAGACCTTTCAAGTTGGAACTAGTGTTTAAAAAAATGGACCAGGCCAGCCGGTTTGACTGGTTGAATTGGAAACCGGCCAAGGCATCGATCTAGGTGAGGCTGGCCATCGGTCCTCTTATAAGATCATTCAAACCATTAGAACCAGCTAGTTTAGCTAGTAAACTAGGACTGATTGATTTTCTAGTCTCTTTATTTTTTTTAAATAAAAAAATAAAAAATAAAAACCAAAGGCATATGCCCGCCATCCCCTGCTGTCGGTAATTTTCCTCCCTAGCTTTGCTGTTGTCCACAGCCAATAGCTGACTGCCTTTTAGCTCTCAAGTAACTCTCTCTCTCTCTCTCTCTCTCCCCCTCATCCCTCCCTGCCTGTCTAGCCTGTTGCCTCCCTCCCTCTCTCTCTCTCTATCCATATGTATGAGTGGAGGTAAGGGGGCCACATGCATGCAATGCACGAGTGGGTTGGTCCACCAGAAGGGACCATGGATGGATGATTGTTGATAACTAGGCATAAAAGAGAGGGAAAATGGAAAGGATATTTGTCTGAGAAAGATGGTCTAAGACGTGGAGTGAATGATTGCTTGAATTGCTTGGGTTGCTTCACTTGATTAGCCCACACATGTGACAACTGGCCCCAGAAGGTGATGGCATTCACACATCATAAAGCATTCTTCTTTATTTGCTCAGTCAAATCATGAGTTGCTATACACTGCAGTTGAGATGTCACAACCTGTCTAGGGGCTCATGCATTTTACTATTAACCTGTATTTCCCCTTTTCTAAGGAAAAAATTATGCCAAAATTCAGTAGAGTCTACCCTAATTTATGAGGATATGACCCTGTGCAATCATATATAAAACTTGAATTTAATAATTATAAAATAATAATATAAACCATTAAACATGCCCAACTTACCCACACACTGCCCAGGATCTGAGTCATCCCATGATGGCAATAAATAACACTAGAATATTACACATTCATCCTCAAAACCATTAAGACATGCTAATACATTACTCTTTTACATACCCATAATACATCCAAAATTAATTTATTACAAATTGAATTGAATATACAACCAATGTGAGATTCCAATCTCAATTTATCATACCACAATTAAATATCTTCACATTTTGCTTATATGCCCCAACCAACATTTTGACGCCATTACTTGACCTCCCAACTAAAAACAATAGAATAAGAAGGTGTGAGTTTGAGCAAACTCATTATGTAGGCTAAATAGAAAACAATCGTAAAATAGCAACATGTTCACAAGCAAAACATAAATATGCAGCTCATAATGTAATCAATATCTCACAAATCGAACATAATTTATATGCAATGTCATTTTGACACCTCATACCATACCAGTGCCATGAAGGCACTATATATCATATATGAGTCATCCAGGCACAACACTTATTATAACTATGCAATTGTTACATCAAGGCAATTCATTACTATACCATATCCATATACACCCTCCTAGAATGCTTGTTGTTCCCTTAATATACGCACTCATTCAATTATCATACAAAGAATTCTGAGATCCTTAAAATCCCGCATCAATCCATACATTTACTACACAACATAACGGGATATCTACTATCCTCTATCCATTCAATCATTCATTTACATGTAATAGAAATCGGATTATGGAACAACACTATTCCCAATAATTCATACATCATATACATATATCATCAAACAATAACACATGCAATATCTAATATCCCCATCCATGCATACATGCTGGTATACAACCAAATCCAAACAATGGCATAATAGTTATCCCCAGTTAGTAATATAGCCAGTTTGAAAATAAAGCCCACTTACCTTCATGGAGAATAATTCTATAACTCCTCAAGTCTCAAGATTTAGTTTCTAAGCATTGCATGAATGACTTTGCACCTATAAGATATGCTAATATTCAATTCACATATGTGTTTCATACAATTACAACTTTCATTGCGATTCAATTAAACAAAATTGTTCCAATACCATTATTTGTTCTCAATATGGTGCATTTATGGGGTGCTCTTTTTAAATACATTCCAAGTATAGATTTTGACTGTCTTTTGCCATCCACCTTTGCTCCCTCTTTAACCATTTAGTATGTATATTTTATAATTGGTTTTAACACCTATTTCGTGGCCATTCTAAGACTATATTGGAATTAGTTAGTCCCATCTTCTTTCTTATTGAGGCTTTTCATCAAACTCCTTGTAGTTGTCACTTAATGTATATTTTCTCAGCAAGGTGCATCAAGACAATTTCCTTTCCCGCCACATATAGGCATTATACAGTACCATGATCAATTAATTAACAAGTAACCTTTAGCACCAGTTACCTCTTTCACCTTGTTTCTCCTTCGAGCATTTGATCAAGCATCTAAAGTGCATAAGTTAAGTTCATAGCATTTCAGAAAAATGCTTCAAGGGGATTTCCTCTCTAATAATACATAATCATCATACAACCTGATTAATAGCTCAATAACCTTTAAAATAAATAATTTAGTCCTTAAATTAGTTAATTTCTTACTCATACACCCCATACACAAAATCCTTTTTAACCTTTCAATGAGTTGCTACTCACTTCATGAATGACCACAAAATTAAGGTTCTTACTTTCAATTAAGTACTAAAACACTATAATTTACTACGTAATCATTTCTCCCATGGTTTTATGCAATCCCCCCCCCCCCCTCCCCAATAAAAAATCACTATTTACAAACAACATGAAACCTTAACAAAGAAAATTCATAAATTGGGTAGGATAAACTAACTTACCATCAATCCCAAACATGGCTTCCATCATTAAATGAGTTTCCACCCTCAATTCTCCGTGGATCTTCACTCTTTGTAGCAAAAATGGATTTTTCTTTCTTTCCCTACTGTCCAAACAAATGGGGCTTGGGTTAAAGGGTATGAATCCTTGTTTACATGCTTCATTATGGTGATTTTCTCGCAGGGTACGAAATCACTGAGTTTCAAGCCTAGGGCATGGGGAAAGAAAGGGAAAATGGATTGGAGTAAGAAAATGAATGGAACGATTAAAACAATTACCCATTTATTGAACCAAATGGTGCATATAGTAGACAACTAAGTTTTGATGATGAGAAATAACATATGAGTGAACATTTGTGGTACTAATAATTATATTCCCAAGCATCGCAGATACAAATATAAACATACAGGGAAATAATTTAAACACAGTGGACAATGTACATAGTGAGTGCATCAGCAAGCAAAATTCACTGACCGAAAGAAGACAAGAATGCTTAGAATCAATGGCACTGAAACTTTGAAAAGAAACCATCAAGTATATCTATAACTATGAAGTTCAAGCCTCAAGGAGTGATTAGATAAATCTTCTACAGATAAAGTTAGTATCTAAGAGCATATGACCAAGAAACATTCAGACAAATTGCTTCACGGGCAAGTCACATAAACTATTTATAATGAACACTTGTCTGCAACACAAAGGTGAATTTAGTTTGCAGAAGCAGAGGTGAAATAGAGCCAAAATTAGACAGATGAAGAGCCAAAGCGAAGCCAAATTATTCAAGCATTTGTCTCTCATATAAGTCTATTTGAAATTAAAGAAGATCAAAGAACGTGTCTACAATCTCTATAGAAAATACAGAAGACGAAGCAGAAGCGGCACAACTGCAAAAGAACAACTATGTCTGCTATCTTCATCTACAAGAATTGTCTGTCACTTGCAAACCATTAGACAAACACTGAAGAAACAAGTTGTTTGTGGCTCAATGAGTCATCTATTACTTCTAATAGAAACTCATTATATGAATGATTACGAAAAGGATTTGTCTTCATGCCACAACTTTGTCTATCACTTACGATAGATAAACAAACAGATAAACTATTTGAAAGACTCTATCTCTAGCCTATAACTTCATCTGCTAATTTCAATAGACAAACAACAAATAAATTCATTTCATCCATCAGGGAAGAAGCCTTGTCTAACAAGAAGAATCGTTTGCTACTTACAATAGACAAAGCCACTTTGGCTAATGAAAAGAAAACTTCAACTGGTGAAATTCACTTCATCTACTGCGAAGAAGATTTGTCCATGCCACAAATAATGTCTATCACTTACAACAGACAAAGCTACCTTGCCTGATGAAAGAAACTTCATTTGCTAAGAGAACATCATTTGGTAAGTGGTAAAGAAGAAGGACTTCATCTATGCTTCTACAATTTTCTGCTACTTACAACAGATAAACTAGAAGATGAAGTAAAATGCTGCAACAGTCTCTAACAAAAATTACAAAGATGAAGTTGTTTATTATGTGAATCTACATAGAGCAACTTTGTCTATTACTTATGTTCAGTCATACATGTATTGTGATGATGATCCACACATGTATAATGGATGATTTTGATGACAATAAAACTTACGCTGAATTTGCATCATGCTAATGATATTGTTAATATTGTAAAACAAGAATTAGAACTATACATGTGCCTAATATATACAATTCATGTTGTTCCATATGCATAAATTATTTACTTTATAATGATAATGATCACATGATTATAGGAATTGGAATATTACCTAAACGTTATATCTGAATTATTCATGTATACCATTAGAACACTTTTAAAGTATTTCAGAAACTTTAATAGTATTTCAGAAAGTTATTTTTGCATCCTCAGATGTCCTAAAGTAGTTTCTCAAAAATTATAAGGCTTGTACTTAAAGTAGTTTAAGAAACTCTGAAACAACTCTTTAATTCTTCAGGATAAAAAAACTCTGAAACTAACACTCAATACAACTTTTAAACCTTTAAAAATACAACATCCAATTAACTCCTTTAAAGTCAAGTCATAAACTCTGAAGTCATATCATAAACTCTGAAGTTATTTTAGAAACTCTAAAGCACTACTTCAGAGGCTCTGAAGTCTATACTTAATATATTTCAGAAACCTTGGAACCAATCTTCCAATCTGTTTATTCAACTATAAATTACTTCAAAAGAAAGCATATGTATTCTAATGTATATCCCAACTTACAATAGAAGTATACATGCATACTTTGCTATGATTTCAAATGTTCTGCTATAAGAACAAATTATCAAAATACATCTTTCAAATGCTTTGCTAGAATGACTTCAAGATACATTCTTATTTGGTTATCTTCCAAAAATCCCTTGCATATCTATGATTACCTGATAAACAATCATATGATCGATTGTGCAATCATCTTCTTATCATATGTTGGGTCTTTTATGAATATATATGTTCTACATGGAAGTATTAACTGATGAAAGAAAGAAATCATAATTAGATGAAATTTATATAAAATATATAGATTAAAACAAACATCTATGCTTCACAATGTATTTATATCATGAATGGATAATTATAGAATGTTTGATAAACTTCAAAGAAACATGTGTATAATTAATTAGGCATGTCTACATAAATAGAAAAATATGAAAACATCATTTGTAGATAAAAGAACAACAACATGCTTAAGTAAACTCATCTTCCTCAAAGCATAAATTCATTATGGCTATCCTTATGGAAACTCATTTTTTGGATATTCATAATTGAACAATTATTGTAGTATACGTTCACATAGTATATACATAAGCTTTAATGAAACCATGTGTGTATGAACAAATAAAAGAAAATATACTTAATACACATATCCATTACAAAGTACGAATCAAATATACTATTCACACTTCATATATACTACTTGTGACAAATGCATTTTGAGTTAAAATAAAAGATGGTAAAGTTTCAAAAAGAAGCAAAATGCAAAAACAAAATTGAAGGATGCTAGCCACTTGAAGCAAACTGCATAGCAATAGACAGTCAGATGAATCAAGAAATGAAGCACTAGAAGATGAATCGCCTAGTAAATTCTCCAATCACTTGTGCCTACTACCTTGGAGCACAGCTGGTATGATAGCTGCCTACCATACCGCCTGCCAGGAGACAACAAGATTAACTTGGAAGAAAAGCTAGAAAATTGTCCACACCTGCTTGGACCAACTGGCTGGTATATCGCCTGGCGCACAGCTGCTTGGACTAGGCGCCTACCATACCGCCTGACGATGCCCAACAGTCAAAAATTCGAACGTAGCAAGTAACAAAAATTCTAAGCTCCTCATCCAATGATCAAGTTTTCAAGATCTATTTAAGGAGCACTTAAGGGATGTTTGAATAAGAAGATAGAGAGTAGAAAAGAAAATATACAAATAAGAAAAAGATAGAAATCCTCTTGCAAATCCTAAAGGCCAAGATCTACTACTTCCATGTTCCAAAAGAGCTTTCATTCTTCAATCTCCTTCAAGGCCAATCTCTCCACAACATAAAGGAAGAGCTTCTACGACCAGAAGAACTGCATCTAAGATCTTCCTCAGCGCTCAACAAGAAACATGTCAAAAAGTATAATTTCTTATTTCATTTGTAGAAGTTGCCAATTAGCTTAAAAACCAGGGTTAAAGTTGTTGGTGAGTTTGTGAAAACCAACATTGTTAAAGTTGTTGATAAGCTTGTAAAAATCAACATTATTAGAGCTATTGGTGAGCTCGTAAAAACCAAGATAGTGAGTTTTTGGTGAGCTTGGTAAAACTAGTGTATGAGTTCTTAGTTAGCTCAAAAAAACTAAGTGTAATTCCATAAAAGATTAGTGGAACCTGGGCGCGAAGAGAGGGCCTAAACCAGTATAAGTTACGTGTGCTATCTGTGCTTGTCCTTTTCTCTATATTCTTACTTGTTTAATCCATTGCTGCATTTTGATTAGCACGTCAATATAAAAGAAAGAGAGGCATTTGATCAAACAAGGGTTAAAATGAAGTAAATTTAATAAAACCTAATTCATCTCCCTTCTTGAGTTCTAGCCTATTCTACCAGGACCAACAAGTGGTATCAAAGCGGGCTATATAAACATTTGTAGTGATCTATCTGGCTAACCAATAATGTCCACCATCATATTTCATGAAGGATATTTTATCATACAAATTCCGCACTTTGAGGGAATGAGTTTTGATCAATGGAAAAAGGGTCAGAGGTAAGCCTCAGGGCCAATGATTTTGAAATGTGGAAAGCTATTTTTATTGGCTTAAATAAAGAAGATGAAAGAGCTAGGTAAATAAATATAAAAGCTAAAAATAGCCCTATGACCCACCATATATAGTCATGTTGCAACCTGTAAAAATGCAAAAGACATAATAGACAGGTTAAAGGCTATTTCTGAAGGGCAAATTGATTTACTGCCAAATAAAACTAATGTCTCTGCTAAGAAGAATTTGAGTGCAGGAAATCATGAAACAATGAAACAATCTCCTCAAGAAGAAGGACAAAATAAAAATGATCTATCTATGAAAAGAAAAGAACTGTCAATAAAAGAACTACTACAGACTGAAGAGGAGCAATCTCAAGAAGAGATTGAAATTCAAGAAGAAAGTACTAAATCTCAATTTCAAATTAAAGATCAAAAGGATGAAGCAGCTAAACAATCCTCTCAAGTTGAGGAGAATCTATCTGAAGAAGATAAAGATGATACAGAAAGACTTGTAGTTCAAAATAGACATTTGAAGTGAGAAAAAGGAAAAGAAGGACAGTCATAAAAATAAGAAAGAAAGAGAAGAAGTATCTAATACTTAAAAACTCAAATGATTTCTTCTCACCAAAGAACTATGAAATAAACAAGAAAAATGAAGAAAAGATGAAATGTTAAGTTCCTTCAAAAGACAAAAGGTTTCTTGACATTGGTTGAACAAATATGTATTCTATAAAGTCAAGGAAGACAAGGTAAGTGTAGGTATGACAACTCAAACCAAAATTCCTTTTACTTGATATCTTTGCACTTATTCTTTTATCTTAAATATTTCTTGACTTTAGACATATATATATATATATCAAATTATAAAACTATAACAAAAGTATGAATTCTAAAAACTATTGAAATTAGAGAAGCTATGAATAAATGATCAACTTAATCTTAAGGATAAGTATACCAAAGAAATATATATTTAATCTAAACATTAAAACATTATGCATCCATAAGAAAATATAAATTGTAATTTGAAAATTTTTATTTAAATCAAGTTTGGAAATGAATATTTATGATATTCAATGATGGCAAATTAGGAATAGAATGTTTATATATTTTAAAAAGAATTTGCCTTAATTTCAAATAAGCTAAAAAAGAGAATTTTCACTTACATCCATAAAAATATTAAGTGATCATATGATTAAATAATAATATCTTATATTGCTCAACAATTATAGAATTGGTTTCTTTCTAATTCTTGATAATCTTAATCAAATATAATTTGAAGATATTAAAAAACTAAATGCTGCAATCATAAAATTTAAATAGAGAAAATCTCTAAATAAATAAAATAGAACAATAAATAATCTGCCCAAAATAATATAGTTCATATTTTTGCCAATTTCTTTTTGCATACCTAGATGCTAAATAGAATATTGCACTTATTAAAATAATATGTATAAAACATATATATTTGAACTCTTTATTGATGAAAAAGTGTAAGAATATTCTAAACGTATGCAATCTAGAAGAAATGAAGAAATTCTTCAAGAAGCAAAATCAAAACAACTACGTCCAAAGATATAGAAAATTCAAAGTTTGATTTTGATAGCAAAGAAAGAAGCTTCGGAGATAATATCAGAGAGGACAACATAATACTTTAGAGGCTCTAAAAAGTATCTTTGGAAGCTTTGAAACATGGCTTCAGAGCTTCTGAAGTATGGCTATGGAGGATTTGAAAGGTCACTTCGAAGGATTTGAAGTGTAGCTTCGGAGGCTCTGAAATGTGGCTTTGAAGGCTCTGAAACAGGGCTTTAGAGATTCTGAAGTATGGCTTTGGAGGATCTGAAGTGTGGCTTCGGAGGCTCTGAAATGTGGCTTCGGAGGCTCTGAAAAGTGGCTTTGGAGCTTTTATAAAGCATCTTTAGAGAATGTCTTCGGAGGCAATGAAAGCATAACTTTAGAGGCTTCAAAATGGTGCAACAATGCAGGACTAAATGGCACTTAATGAAGCATTTTGAAGTAGTCAGAAAAATGGAGGAAAGCTACAAAAGAATAGATATTTTTTCAAGATATTATTAGAAGTTTCTCAGAAGCTAAAAGAAACAAGTATAGTTTTTGCAATATGGGGAAGTTCAGAAGTTTTCACTTATATAGAAGTTTTCACTTATACAGAACTTCTGACCTTCAAATCTGAGCACCCTCAGAAATTATTAGAAAAATCTTAAAAGCTCTTAGAAGCATTACAGAATAAGTTTCTTCATTCAAAAGATTATCAAAAAGTTTTCAGAAGATAATTAGAACTGCAATGACCAAAGAAGATGATTAAAATAGCAATGATTCCAAACTATGAATGCTGAACCAAAGAATCAAGTTAATCATCCTCACTTATGAGCTCAACTAAAAACTTCTACAAAAGAAGTAATGAAGAAAGATAAGTTGCTCAAATTGATAATTCTGTTAAAGAATCATGCTTTATATTTCTATATACTCTAGATGGCTCTGAAATAATTTCCTTGATTGTACATATACATAAAATTCATTGATTGAGCAAAACAATTTGAGATAAACAATTCTAAACCAATATATGAAATTGATTAAAGTACAAAATAAAAAAAATCTCAAATAGGAATTTCACTCTTAGTCATTCCTTTCTAAAATATTAAAGTTTAAATTATTATGAATTGATCAAATGTATTATATAAATCTTGATGAATGCTCAAAAAGGCTTTTACATTTAAATACATTATTGCTATTATTCATGATTTTAATGATTGAGTATGCTTAAATTAAAATTATGAAATATGTATATGCTTTCTTGTGTTGAAAATATTTGATGTATGACATACTTATAATAATAAATAAGATTGGGATAAAATAAAATAAAATCTTTATAACTCAAATTTTTTAGAATATTCCTTGAAGCCATACTGCCTAGGACACAAAGCACCCGGGACACCAGGCGCCTGTGCTCACAGCCGCCTACTGTTTCGAAACCCTTTATACATGGCGCGTCGAACAATTTTCATTTCCATCCATTCCTTCCGTGCTAGCCTCCTGCGACTGAAAAGAGGAAGTGCCTACCATTCCAAACTTTAATTAGAGCTGTTTTACAAATCTTCTACCTTTTCCAACTCTTTCCCACATCTCAAAGGCACTTAAAGTCGCTGTCTCCAAACCCCAAAGAGGAGTGAAATGACCTAAAACTCAGGGAGGATTGTCTTCTTCCCAGTCTTTAACCTCTAGAAGCTTAAGGAGATCTCAAACCACTGATAGCATAGGTAATGTGAATGTTGAAGAAGAAAATATAGAAAGAGGAGAAGGAAGGCCAAAGAAATTTGATTTGATCAAATTGCCAAAAGTGATTGATGGAAGAAAGGTTCAAACTGCCAAATTTGAACCAAATGATTTACCAGCATAATACTTTGGTAGTGAGGATAAGAAATTCAAGTTTTATACTTCATTGGTTGGAAGTCCTGTTCATGTTCAAAAGAAAATTGATCTAGATTTTCTTGATAAATGCAAATCTGATATTCGATCAATGTTAAATTATCAAGGGTGGAGTGATTTAATGAAATATGAAGCACCCATCTTCAGAGAGCTAGACCTCATATTTTACTTCAATTGGAGAGATAGCTCTTATGAGTCTATGGTAAAAGGTGTAAGAATGATCTTTGGAACAAACCTATTATCACCAGAAGAACACCTTAGAGAAATACTAGATGTGCCAGCCATAGAAGATGACGATGACCTAAAAAAGGAAGAAATTTTCAACAAATTATTTTCAAGTACAGCTTATACATCTGCCCATACTTACATGAGAACAAAAGACTTATCCATTAAGCTCAGGATGCTTAGAAAAGTCTTAGAAAATATGTTCATACCTAGGCTTGGAGGAACAGAGCAAGTGATGGCAAGTGAAGCCAGAGTTTTGTAGAATTTATATACCTATTAGAAGGTCAATTTACCAAACCTCATGTTCACTACATTTGGGTACTTACCACAAAGAATAGACCACATAGCTTCCTATGGTGTATGGATGACAAAAATCTTTGAGTATTTTCATGTTCCAGTCAATAGAGAATCTTGCATATACATGTCTACATTAAATAAAAACCATGTCGGAGTAACACTTCTAAAAAGAATAGGAATCAGGTTATCAGAATATGTGGCAGAAATGATGGAAATGAATGAAAGAGAAATGGAGGAAGAAGAAGAAATGGGTGAAAGAGAGCAAATAACTGACACAAGCAGTCCCATTGCAGATAGATAGTTTTCACTTCCCAGAACTTCACGTGAAGTTACTTATCCAAGGTCTTCTGCATATGCTTTATTGTTTCTAAAAGTAAAGGAATTAAGAAGGGAAGTAGGAGAACTAAAAAGAGAAGTAAAGGAAGAAATGGGAGAATTGAGAAAAGTACAAGAAGGAATAGAAAAGAAGATAGATATTCTTCTCTCATAGCTTGAGACTTCCCATCCCACACATAGAGCTGACTCCACTTTACATATTGAGGATCCAGAACCAACTTTCAACATAGAAGAGTTGACTTCCATCAGAGACACCACTTAGGGGAAGCTTGCCTCTTCTAGACCACCTACAGATCCTCATACCTCTTAGAGATCTATTTTTTGTTTTGTTATATCTTTTTGAGAAAAGCATAACTCAGTTGTTTTAAATATTTTGCGATCTTCATGTATCTCTTTCTCTATGAAATAGATAATTACAAATTAGGTGACATTAGTTTATAATATGAATGTTTGATCATGAAAACAATGCTTATTTATGACTTTAAGTTTCATGACTTTAAGTGTTTAATTATGCAATATGATTTTCCACATTCATATCCATTACATTTTGTTATGACTAACAGTCCTTATTTTGATGAATAATGGTTAACTCATTTTGCAAGAAGTACATGAGTAAGCATGAAAAATAGTGACTATTACATATTGCTTAATGTACAACCTGAAATAGAAAACAAAAATCAAACATG
This sequence comes from Pouteria campechiana, assembly GCA_036873735.1. NCBI lineage: Eukaryota > Viridiplantae > Streptophyta > Magnoliopsida > Ericales > Sapotaceae > Pouteria > Pouteria campechiana. The sequence goes on from JAYJMB010000088.1 coordinate 15,024, forward strand.
AAAAATATTTTGGATATTTTTATATGTGATGGTGATAATCTAAGTTCCACAGTTAGCAATACTCACATCATATGATTACATGGTATTTTCACAACTCTTTTAAGAATATGAAATGTTTGAAATAGATAATTTTTTTTTGATCTATACTTGTGTTATAACAATCCATGCATGCATCATAATTCTCTGGATGCTCTATAGACTGTCCATACGATTTACTTCCGTTTATCATGCATGACCTTCAATGTTTGAATATCTACCCATCATGAAATTGAATATTAAAATGACTATACACTTAATTCACGAGTGTTCATTGAGAAGTTCTCTAACAAGTGAAGTTCTCCAACAAGGTATCAATATGTTGTATCATGAATACATTTTTCTTATTGATGTCATATCATGTTTAAATATTTAAAAAGAAAAATCCTCTAGTGAAAATGATGTATAATTTGAAAATAAAAAAGGGGAGAAGTATAGCTTTTTGATGTTGAAAAAAATGGGGAGAAGTATGGAGAAGATTTGAAAGCAAGGAGAAAATTTAGGGGGAGAAGTATGGAGTAAATATAAGTAAGGAGAAAATATAGATAAATATTGAGAAAACCCAATACTCCTGATAGTACATAGTTATTCTGGAAAAGGAGTCTTTTTGTGTTCCTTTATAGTTAGACAAGTTAGCAAAAGCAATAGAGGGAATATAAAAAGAAAAAGGAATATACTTACCAAATAAAAAGTATTTTCATGACTCATCGCAAGAAAAGGATAAATTTAATATGTCATGACCAGTATCATTCTCCAGAGAATTACAAAATTCAAATTAATCAGGGGGAGTTTATTATAAAGAAGAAAAATATGTCATGAAAAAACTTATAGTTCTTCATATGTATGACTAGTACAAAATTCCACATGCTTACATATCTCTATTAGTAAGGGGGGAGTTTGTTATCGAATCATTAGCATATCCTTTATTTGTCTCCAATCTTCAAGTTTTGTCATCATCAAAAAGGGGGAGAATGTTGAGTCATACATGTATTGTGATTATGATCCACACATGTATAATAGATGATTTTGATGACAACAAAACTTCTACTAGATTTGTATTATACTAATGATATTGTTAATATTGGAAAACAAGAATTAGAACTATACATGTGCCTAATATATAAAATTCATGTTGATCCATGTGCATAAATTATTTACTTTATAATGATAATGATCACATGATAATAAGAATTGGAACATTACCTAAAAGTTGTATCCGAATTATTCATATATACCATTAGAATACTTTTAAAGTATTTGAGAAACTTTAATAGTATTTCAGAAATTTATTTTTGCATCCTTTCAGGTACTAAAGTAGTTTCTCAGAAATTATAAGGCTTGTACTTAAATTAGTTTCAGAAACTCTAAATAACTCTTTAATTCTTTAAAAACATAGAACTCCGAAACTAGCACCAATACAGCTTTTAAACCTCTAAAATTACGACATCCAATTAACTCCTCTGAAGTCAAGTCATAAACTCTGAGGTCATATCATAAACTCTAAAAGTCATTTCAGAAACTTTGAAGAATTAGTTCAGAGGCTTTGAAGTCTATACTTGATATATTTTAGAAACCTTGAAACCGATCTTTCAATCTGTTTATTCAACTATAAATTACTTCAGAAGAAAGCATATGTATTCTAATGCATACCACAACTTACAATAGCAAGCATACACACATACTTTGTTATGATTTTAAATGTTCTGTTATAAGAACAAATTGTCAAAATACATCTTTCAAATGATTTGCTAGACTGACTTTAAGATACATTTTTATTTGGTTATCTTCCAAAAATCTCTTGGATATCTATGATTTCCTGATAAACAATCATATGATCCATTATGCAATCATCTTCTTATCATATGTTGGATCTTTTATGAATATATATATATATATATATGTATATGTTCTACATAAAAGTATTAACTGATGAAAGAAAGAAATCATAATCGGATGAAGTTTGTATAAAATATATAGATTAAAGCAAACATCCATGCTTCACAATGTATGTATATCATGAATGGATAATTATAGAATGTTTGATAAACTTCAAGGAAAAATGTGTATAATTAATTAGGCATGTCTTAATAAATAGGAAAAACATGAAAACATCATTTGTAGATAAAAGAACAACGACATGCTTAAGTGATCTCATCTTTCTCAAAGAACAAATTCATTATGGCTATACATGATCTACAACTTATGGAAACTCATTTTTTGGATATTCATAATTGAAAAATTATTTCAATATATGTTGACATGGTATATACATGAGCTTTAATGAAACCATGTGTGTATGAACAAATAAAAGAAAATATACTTAATACACACATCCATTCCAAAGTATTCAAATATACTATTCATACTTCATATATACTACTTGTGACAAATTGATTTTGAGTTAAAATAAAAGATGTCAAAGTTTCAAAAAGAAGCAAAATGCAAATACACAATTGAAGGATGCCAGCCACTTAAACCAAACAGCCTGACAATAGACAGTCAGATGAATCAAGAAATGAAGCACCGGAAGATGAACCGCCTAGCAAATTCTCCAACCGCCTATGCCTATTGCCTGGGAGCACAATGGGTATGGCAGCCGCCTGCCATACCGCCTCCTAGGAGGTAGCAAGATTCACTTGGAAGAAAAGCCAGGAAATTGTCCAGAGCCGCTTGGACCAGCTACCTAGCATGTCCCCTGGCGCACAGCCACTTAGACTAGGCGCCTGCCATACTGCCTAACGATGCCTAATGGTCAGAAATTTGAACATTGCAAGTAACGAAAAATTCTAAGCTCCTCATCCAACAATTAAGTTTTCAAGATCTATTTAAGGAGCAGTCAAGGGACGTTTTAATAAGAAGATAGAGAGCAGAAAAGAGAATATACAAATAAGAAAAAGAGAAAAATCCTCTTGCAAATCCTAAAGGCCAAGATCTACTACTTCCATAATCCAAAAGGGCTTTCATTCTTCAATCTCTTTCAAGGCCAATCTCTCCACAATATAAAGGAAGAGCTTCTGCAAAAAGAAGAACTGCATCTAAGATCTTCCTCAGCGCTCAACAAGAAACATGTTAAAAAGTGTAATTTCTTATTTTATTTATTTCATTTGTAGAAGTTGCCAGTTAGCTTAAAAACCAGGGTTAAAGTTGTTGGTGAGTTTGTGAAAACCAACATTGTTAAAATTGTTAGTCAGCTTATGAAAACTAACGTTGTTAGAGTTATTTGTGAGCTCTTAAAAAAACCAACATAGTGAGTTTTTGGTGAGCTCCGTAAAACCAGTGTATGAGTTATTGGTTAGCTCAAGAAAACCAAGTGCGATTCCACAAAAGATTAGTGAAACCTGAGTGTAGCAAGTAAGGCTGACTCAGAGAGTGGAGTAGGTGCCCAGAGAGGGCCCGAACCACTATAAGTTGCGTGTTCTATCTGTGCTTGATCTTTTCTCTATATTCTTACTTGTTTTATCCATTGCTTCATTTTGATTAGCATGCCAACATAAAAGAAAGAGAGGGATTTGAT
>JAYJMB010000089.1:7768-18568 GCA_036873735.1 Pouteria campechiana
CAGGTCCCATATCAATTGCTGAATCAACCAAGACCATAACATCATCATCTCTGGATCTTCCTTGTGTCCAATGAGTAACTGTCTAAAACCATTATTCAGACAGTTACTCTTTAATAGGGCCACCAAATGGACAGCTATTTTAGAAAAAATAGAACATCTTTTAAAATTTTTTGTTGTCCTACAATTTCAACTTGATCTTTCCTTATTCCCTCCAATGATCCATGGGCGCTATGGTCTCGTTTAATTGATAGACCCTCTTACCAATGATATGGACACTGAATCTCTCATGCAGAAAGACTGTTTCAAGTACAAAAATGAAGTTTCTGCCTTCAGGAACTCTGGATGATGATGGTTAGTTCTGGAAGTAGTAATCCTTTCATCGTTTCCATTTGATTCACTTCATCAGGTGGTTGAGGATGCACTCATCAAGATCTTTGATATCAAACGCCAGCAATCGTTGCAGTTGGTATAACTCCATCCACCGAGGGAGAGACTCTTGCCTCTTCAAACAGGTTCTTTGGACAGTTGGTGGGTATTTGATGCAGCATGTACATTCTACTCGTACATTTCAACAATCCTTTTCATTTGTTTTCTTCCCTTCCCTTCTATTTTCATAACGATGGAATCGCTATATGATTTGTATTTGGTTGTGTATCAATATAGAGGCAAAGGCAGTTTGGCGTATCTGAAGAACTAGACCTCGAAGCACACCGCAACAAATGCATGCCGTATCAGATGATTCTGGTATCCCTTTTTCTGAAATACCATAGCAGACCAAATGGGTTTATTGGGAGTCTGGTAATCCTTATCCTGGATGCATCCCACCCTGACTAGTCACCTGGTTTTATCATTTTGTTGGTGGTCCAAAAACAAAATAAAGTTAGATAATTTCATCATTTGGTCTGTTTGGAAACCAGGAAAAGGGATAATTCTTTTTCTCTTTTTCCCATTGTCTCAGCCATTTAAATGTGTAACATTTACCTATTCAAACAACTTTACCTCTTCCTTATTATTACATATATTTTGTGAATGGTCAGAAAAGAAACAGCTGAAGATTTATAGATGAAGTTAAAAAGTGCGTCAGATTTCACCAAGCTCAAGTATGCCGAATTCGCTTCCGATTCAGCGACACATTTGGATTTCTGGGTCGTTTAGCTAGCAAAGATACTATCCTTTTATTTCCAATCCATTGTACCATTGTAATGTTTTTAATGAAATATAAATTTATCATCCTCCTCTTATGTTACTTGTTTTGCTAGTAAATTAAATCTCTTTCTAGTAAAAGATTCATTTGAGGCATAAAATTGAAATCGTTTGAAAATGAATATTATCTAATGAAGAAATATCTATATCTTCCAAAGCGTTTTGACGAATGACTTTATAAAATTTTATAGTAGCATTTGTAAATTTACCTATACTTTTTTACCAATAATTATATATATACATACATTGTTAAAATATTAGTTGATATATCTATAAATTTAAAAAAAAAAAAAGTCATAAATATACCAATTAGACTGCCATGTAGGTGTTTCACATAAAAAGGTTGTCGGCAAATGTCCCTTTCAAAGTTAGGCAGATCTTTAATTAAAATAATTTTGAATATTTTAGCTGAACAATGCGAAGGAATCTCATCGAAATATTTGGGTTTGCTCAACAGCTCAAGATGAAAAATCTCACCGACATTTCGGCGGGAATCATACGTGCGACAGATCACCGACCATGTGGGGCGAGCTGCCGGTGTATTAATCCATGGCCCGATTAACTTCCCATCAGCATACAATTCTCCTCAATACATTGAATCCGGACACAAGCCCTCCTAGCCGGTACATACGTCTAGATTCCGCCACATCCATCTCTCTCATTGATCATCCTACGGCTGGATCTCTCTCTTCTATATCCGGCGGATATTGCTCATGCCTATCCTTATCCCACGCACGGCAACAGAGAGCGTCTGGCCCTGAATACTTCTCTCGTGCTCGCAAGTCTATACGTACAGCACATGCCAACTTTCAGGGGATGCCACACGTGTGGGAGATTCAAGCCTTACATCAGAGATGGCCTATGGTTCTACACTTAAAACATTAGTTCACTCACACACTTCAATCAAATGCACAGCGGAAAGAGAAACAGTTATAAGAAACTAAGACCGCTTATAATATTTCGATTATAGTGGATCATATATTAAATAATTATTTCTAATATTTCTGTATATTTTGATTGGTAATTAGATACAGTTGATGAACGATTTGGATCTTCTTGAAGATCCCATCTATAGCAGCTGAAAAAGACATTTTGCGCTAGCCAATAACTACAGCAAATTGCACCGGAACAGCTGCAAGGGAGACTGCAGACACGTGGGGCAGTCGGGTGTCCGGCGGACTGACGCGTCTGTCTGTCGCGGGGTGTCGACATTATCGTGCCACGCGAACATCATTTCCGCGAATACGCATGGCTGCGCTAAGTGCGCGTCGGGCGCGTGGAAAACCGCCTGCCTTATGCGGCCTCGAGAGGCCACATCCCATCAGTTGCCACGTCATTTCTGCAGAAGCCAAAGCGGCTTGAAACCGCTAAAATTATACACGCGCAGGCTGTAGTGTCAAAAAATCTCATTACTTCATTTAGTTCTGACCTTTAATAATTTTTATGTCTTTTAGCTGAATATTTAATAAAAAAATATATTTTTTTAATATATAAACTCTCTATTCATTGATCCACCATGTTAATGGGTCAGATCATGATATTATTAGCATCAGAGACTACAAAGGAAGCTGCGAACCATATGTTTGGTCACTTAGATGAGTACCTAAGTTTTTGCGATTTATTTGATGTGCTCCTCTAGCTTTATGAAGCCTCGTACTCGAGCGCTACAAAGAGATGACCTTAGCTGGTAGGTATATAAACTGAAATGATGAAATTAACCTTCCTAATTTCCCAAAACTGAAATGACGATATTGTATATTTCTATTGTGTTGAGATTATAATTCGGTCTTCAGCTGTTAAATATCAAAATGGAAATAATAATAATAATAATTTTTAGATTAGAGAAAGGAAAGTATTGTTTGATAATATGAATGGTATTTTTTTTTTTCAAAAGGGATAAAGAAAATAGCTTTGTGGAGGAATCTCGATGGGCTGTAGGAGCAGCATTTAGGGAGACATGCCAGAGTACTTCGCAGGCGATTTGTGGGAAACGTGTCATATCTTCCTTTGGCCCCAAACTCAAATCATCGTACTTTTTCTCGATTTTTCATACCATAGCCTCTTATCATTCATAGATACCCACTCATCAGCCCTAAAATGCAACTCTCCATTCTCATTTATGCCCGTACCTACTTGCCTTAGTCAGGTGAACTTTGCTTCTACCATATTCGAATTTATCTTATATATATAATTAATTTATCTTTTTTATAAAGTTATTTCTTTTATTTTTTACTATTTCATTGATGCCATTTTTATTTTTATTGACGCCATTTCTCTAACATTGTTTAGGTAGAACTTATAATTCATTTGTCTTAGGTGTACTATTCTAATATATATATATATATATATAATGACATATATACTTAATGGATGGTATCATTTTTGCTGGGTGTGGAATATGCCAAGCATCCCAATGTGTCCTTCCGCTTAAACAACAGCTACTCCCGCATATTCTCTCGCCCTACAATCAATCTCCTCTTACGGCTTCGCGTCGCTTCTTCTCACACTCGGACGCCAATCCCCTACCCCTGCTGCACGCAGCGACTGAAAATGTCACACCTAGTCTTTCCGACGGTGTACACTGACCCATCTTTTTCGATACACGTTTTTTTTTTTTTTTAATCTATTTTCAGGCCTTTGGAGTTGGAGAACAAATATTATTTTATGATATAGGGATCTATCATGATAAGTTTATTTTTTATTGTTATTATCATCTATCTTTTTAATAAAAAAATATATCTATTTTATTTTTCAGTCTAACAAATTTTGGGCCACTCGGTTTCTTACTCTGGCTTCTCTTTAATGAGCAATGCATTCGTGCATGGTAGCGGGTTTGGTTGTGATCAGAAGGATGCGCAACATGAAACCCATGGTTGGCCATCGTCGTCTGATGGGACAAAACGATGAACGGAGTAGGTTCGTTTTACAAATACGACATGGTGGGCCCCACAGATCTTGGATGTTGAATGTTCTGGAAATTAATTGCATTGAAACAGTGGCGGTAGTGGTAGTGCCTTTAAAACCAGCCTCCCAAACCACAGAAGGGGAGAGGGAGCGAGGATGATCATCCACAGGCTTTCCGCGAGCTACTGTTTGAAGGAGGAGAAACCATGCATTCCGTGGGTGGAGAAGTACATGAAAGACTGTCTTTGCAATCTAAGAGACGAGATCTCATTTGGGTTCGGATTCTTCAGCCTCATTTGTTGGGGTGTCGCCGAAATACCTCAAATCATCACCAACTTCCGCGCTAAGTCCGGCCATGGCGTCTCTCTCGCTTTTCTCATGACTTGGGTTGTCGGGTCTCTCTCTCTCTCCCTCTCTCTCTACCTCCCCCCAAGAGGCTTAATATAGCATAGAGCTAGGCTGGAGCTCCTCTATGATCTTTTATGCCTCTCATACCATGACTACATAATCACATTGTAATGATATTTTCGTGTTCTTTCTTGCAGTAGAACGCTATGGGTTTTCTTTTTTAAATCACTTAAACATCAATGATGAATTTGATTGTTTTCTCGATGCAGTGATGTCTTTAATCTTGTGGGTTGCTACCTGGAACCAGTCACTGTTAAGTATATACTCCTCCAACCTCACCAGAAAAGCCTACAAATGCCTGCGAATTTATCTGCTATCTGCACCATGCTATTTGAAGCCATGGTTGTGCGTCAGCAAAAACCGTAGCTGCCGTAAAATGAAAACTGCTTGTTTTAGCTGCATCCTCTCTTTATCTTCAAATCTTCGTAGACAAAGTTCCTTTTCTTTCTCTTTTTTTTTCCCCCTTATAACCTGGCTCATCGGCTTAGGAGTTAGGATAGCAGAAATGTACGAGTGGCTGCGATTGTGAGGCTTGTAGTCCATACAAGTAGGAATGGCTCCTTTTTTTGTATGTATACTAATTAATTTGGATGGTGGATGCAGCTGCCAACTCAGCTCTACACTGCTGTGGTACATCCTTTTCTTGCCAACTTTTCTCTCTTTTCTGTGGCACCCCATTCTCAATTCTACCAATTAATATCATTCTGTATTCCTTTTATTGTTTTCTTGTTGCATTTTCTATGCTTTACTACTGTCCAAACACGCAATACTAGGGAAGTAGAACTTATATGGGGGGTTGCGTGGTATTGTTTAATCCTGTGATGGCTCCAAACCCCTAACCTTTGTGTGCTATTTTTCAGTTATACACTGCTACAACAATAATATTGGTATTGCAGACTACATATTACGATTACATCTTCAGGTGGTGGAAAAGCCGGGAAGCAGAAACCAATTTGGAGGTACCTATTTTATGCTCCCTCTTCTATGAACCTAAGCACATGCATTCATCAGATCCCAAGTCAGATCCGGATGTATATCTGTCTTTCTTGAAATTGTTAGTGTTTTAATTTCTAGTTATCTTGGGTAAGGTAGGTGGGTTTGATTCTCACCATGTGGTCGAAATGATTCTTTAACACATTGGTCATTCAAGGTTGGTATTGCCTAATGAATTGCTTTTAAAATTGGATTTTTAAGTGTGACACATGATGAATCTCCTATACCTAGGGTATAGTCAATGAATTTGTGGTCCAATTTCTAAAATTACTAGAATACAATTTCATTGGGATGTCCTTTCTTGCTGTTCCTGTCAAAGTTTGGTTCTTTGTGGTTTGTACTATGTCCCAATCAACAAGTGGGCTAGTTGCGCTTGGTAAAATAGGAGGATTTTACAATTGGGCAAACATGTTTTTTAAATTTCTGCAAGTTGATCGATAAACTACTTTTTTATTTTTATAACATGTCATCTTAAGCTTCTCCTACGGTTGTAAAAGGACTTAAAACTTGTCAATATCCGTTAATTTGATTCATGAAATGATTCGAAAGCTGCCACAATCTTCTTTTTGGTACGAAAAGTATTGTTTGATAATATTTTTTTCTAAAAGGGCAGAATTGGCTAGATTTCTCACCTGACTGATGAGAAACACCCTTCATCAAAGTATACCCTTTCTATCTAAATTGTGGGGAAAAAGAGTGGTGAATGCATTTTATTTTCTTCATTTGGCTGGTGATTTGTACATTGCATCTCGAAATTTACTTTCTTGCATATTCATTCTTCTAAGTTTGAAATCTGCATATTTGACTAAAAAAATTTGCATAATTTACATGTTTGCTCCTTCCATAATATAAGTTACTGATAGAAAGGGGTCATGTACAAATTTTTAAAATTAAATATGCAAAATTTGAGAATGAATATAAGAAAAAGTGAAACTCAGGGGGTAATCGAACCTTACCCATTTATTCCTTTTCAGCAATATAAAGAAAAATGCCTAATTTTAAAAATAAAAAACTGGAATTTTTAGATGCAAATTTGCAACAGTGAATTGAAATTTTAGGCCATTATGAAAAAAAAAATCCATTAAAATATGGGTTTGTTCCCTGGACCATGCTTTGTGTATTTGCCTCAGAAACAGAAAGGACTATGGCAAAAATAGCACTACAGGCTGGTGAATGAAGCCTGCTTGCTTTTCTGTGTCTGTGTAGGCGGCTGCGCATACGACGAAACTCACCAAACCCGAGTCACGTGATTCAAGCGTGCCTATTCCAACCTCTTCGCCGGGATTCGCGCGACAGAACGATGTCTATTACATGTGAGTAAAAAAACGACAACTGTGGATTCAAAATCAGTGATCACAACCGTTGATTTCGTGGGCCTAAAATTATTCCTTAGGCCTATCTAAAGACAACCCACAATAATTTACCGAAGTTTTCAATTATCCATTTTCATCCATGCGTTAAAAGCCCTAGTGCAAGCTGCATGAATTGGATTATAAATGCATTTCCCCCTTAATAACAATTGTGTTTGGTAAATAAGAGAACACAGGGAAATTTTCTCTTTTTCTATTATTTTAATTAATATCTTATTAAATAACTCTAATAATGCTTTTTTTGTTATTCTATCCAAAATATTTATTTATTTTATTTTTATCATTATTCCTCTATCTGGCCCCGTCATTTTATTTTTTTCTTTAATTTTTATATTCTATATTTTCTTCTCTTCTTCACCTGTTTCTTAATTTTCAAAAAGACATTTAAATGAATCTGTCAAGTACTTACCATAGCTAATATAACAACCTTACTACCTTCTTGATAATATTTATAATTTCAATGGTTATTCTTATTTATTTTAATTCAATACATCTTCATTTCCAATTGCCACTAATTTGGTTGGGTGGAAATGACAATAGATAAAAAGAATTAGAAAGAAAAAAGGCCAGTAATACATGGAATAATGTCAACTCAGAAATTAAATAAATGTTTTAGTGGGAAAGATATATAATGATTAAAAGTAGGTTTATTAAAATAATTAAAGATAGTTAAAAGTTTACATTTTGTGTTTCTTTCTATCCTTTTTTTCATTCAAATACTCCCTCCACCTCTCTCCCTATCTGGAACAATCCAAATGAAATGGAATTCCAAATGGGGCATCCAAGATGGGGAAGGAATGAAATGGACGGTCAGGATCAAGCAACAAACATACTAAATGCCGTCAAAAGAAAATTAGATCTTCATGCATATTTCTTAATATTAATGATTTTGCATATTCTTGTGACTGACAGATCAGCAAGATCATTGGCCAGCAGTGGAACTCCAAGCAGCGGATCATATCTTTTGGTCCCAAGAAGTGGCCCACCAGCTGTGGGCCTTGATCATTCATCCGACGATGAAGAGAGCTTCCAACACTCTTCAAAGACTGAAACCCAGCCTATCCGAATCCCACGCTCGGTAAGCATGCTTGTAATTTTTTCTTTTGATTACTTTTTAATTTCATAAAATAATAGACGACCCATTTTTTGGTGCTTGTAAAATCAATCTTGGCTTCTTTTAAAGCTACAGTACATGGGTTTTTTTTTTATTGTTTATAAAAAAATCAAAGTGATAAAAAGAAAAATAAAGGGCATCTTCCCATAGTCATTTTAAAATTTTAAGATAATAATACTTAGTATGCCAAATTTTAAAATAAGATAATTGTGTTCAATTTTAAAATTATAGTAATAACTTAGGCGGTGACTGTGCAAATTTCATAAATCAAAGTCTTGAAAGGATTTCCAAAGGGCTCTTAATCAAAAGTGGGGGACACACACTAGTGGTAGTGCTTGAAAAGGAAACCAGGACAGGAAGTTGAAAAGCCACGTCAAAACCACTTTTTCCTACTTATTATAATAATTTTAATAATAATAATAATAATAATATTATTATTATTATCATATTATCATTGCTTTCTGTATGCTTTTCTATTTGTCAACCGTATCACTGACATTATCCACAATCTGCAACACCATTTCTATTTTCCCCAATATTTCTAATTACCCAAAGATACCCTTAATTTTTTTTATCTCGCCAATTTTATTAAAATTAGGCGAAATTTTTGGTCTTATTCATATGCTTAGATATAAGATCTATGCTTGTATCAAAGTATATACGAAAATAATAGAATGAGCTAAAACAATGAAAATACTTGAATTAATAGCTTTAAACTTGTCTAGGTGTTTGCATCCATGAAAAAGAGGTGAAGAAAAGGTTTTCTTCTCATTTTTCTCTTCTTTAATATTAGCTTTTGCCTTTTATGTAAAAATGTATTTATTTTATCTTTTTTAATTTACTTCTAATTATCATTCCTTATCCTGTCAAATATTTTTTTCTCTTTTCTTTAATTTTCTTAATTTTATTTATTTATTTTTACCCCTTTTCCCAATTCCCAACTGACCTGAACATTAATGATTAAACTCAAGGTCGGGGTTTTATCATCATATTTCCCATAATTAAGCCCACCCGATTTCCAATGTCGTCGATGCTATAAATGCATGGTTCTAGCTCCAACTCCAGAAATGCTAAAATGTGTATGAATGCTGTAAATGGTACGGATGCATTTCAAATTCAACCATTTCTCACTGCAATGGTATTATGGATCAAATAAGGCCATAAATGCTACGAATATCTTGCAACTAAACATATATACACAACAAAAATTCAAAAATTCCTAAACATATATACATAACAAAAATTCCACTCCCAACAGTTTTATGAATTGAGATGGAAGACTTCTGCTTACATCTTTCCATTGGCCTCATTCCAAATCTATGCCTTCCAAGGTAATGAATGCACTTTCTTTTTTGTGATTCTATGCCAAATTTGGTTCAAATCTGAATCTAAATGGGTTCAAATTTCAAAACATTGTGCATGAAATTGTAATAAATAAATATAAATGCATGCCAATTATTTTGAATTGATGTAATTTATTACTTAACAAATCTACTTTTATTATTATTATTATACATATTTTGATCATTGCTTTTTTATCCAAAAAGTTCATCTATTTATCTATTTACTTTATTTTAAATTATTATCTCCTATCCTGCCATATTATTTCTTGCCTGCCATCTACATTTTTATTTTTCTCTTTGCCCTTCTCTTTTAATCTCTTTTCCCAGTTCACAGACCTACCCAAAATGTCGATGGTTCACTTGCAAGATTCGATTGTTTGCGTGTAGTAGTCAATAAAAGTTGGTATTTGATGTAAAAATTGCCTTCATTCAACCATAGAATTTTAAAAACCATTCATTTGCCATACAATCGATGGTTAGAGCTGTCCATTCAATTCAAATTGGATGGTCTCTGATTCAAAGCATGATCATGACCCCTGATTTTTCAATTTCTTTCTTTCTTTTTTCCCCAAAGACATGCTCTAAGGATGATTAAAACATGCATGCAGGCAGGTTACGGACCATTCCTTGCAGCATCAGCGAATTTACCATTTGGAAGCAAGGCTTTGATGGAAACATACGTGGGATTAACTGGGAGGAGATTACTACAAGTAGGATTAATCTTATTTACAAAAATGGCACATTGAATACATGCTATCTTTGCTAGTTTGTGGTAATCCCTTTTCTTTTTTATATATTTGGCTTTCCGTTTATTTAGGAAGATGGGATTGAGAACAATCAATTTGGGGTCTGGCTGGGCTGGTTAATGGCAGCTATATACATGGGTGGCCGACTCCCTCAGATCTTTCTAAATGTAAGTATTTTTCATTACTGAGATTACAACAAATGAAATTTCCCAATTAAGATATGTTTTTGAAAGTTAAACCTAAATTGTTTGAATATGAACCTAGTCAAATTGTTTGGAGGCCAATCAAGCTAAATTTACCAAGGCTTGACCGCATTATTTCATGGTCTTTGTGCAATTTGGATAACTCTACTTGGCTTGGACTGGTCTATTGCAGTGCTTTCCGAGTTTCCAGACCATGCCTTTCTGTGTAGATTAGTGTTTTGAAGCATAGATGAGCAGGCAATGATTTTGTTCTTAGGTTGTTATTAAAAGTATTTCTATGTTGTAATGATTTTTACTGGTTTTTGTGGAACAGATTAAAAGAGGAAGTGTGGAGGTAATATTCAATACACAGAATCTTTTATTGTTATAGGACCATATACGACCCTGTCATGCCGTATCCCAACCTAGCCCATTGTATACGTGGTGTTGTATCACAGCATTTTAGGTCCCTCAGCCTCAGGTTTTGCCCCAGAAGGCATATATCGAATAAATTATGAGGCCTAATAAGCCAGAGCC
>JAYJMB010000090.1:0-18568 GCA_036873735.1 Pouteria campechiana
TATAATGATCATATAATGTAGTCTCTTTAGTTTACTTTTACTTTGTAAGTTCACAGGGTTTGCATTGAACATGTATTCCTTAGTTGCATGAATGAATATGAGTATGAAGTGACTAGATTGAAATGACTATAATTATTATACATGCACTTGGAATCTAAAGTAGAGGCTTAAGTTAAAGTTGTAAACATGAATGATATCTTGAAATCTTCTTCTTAACCATGTAAATTGTGATAAGGTTTTTGAACTATGAACTGGATCAATGCATTTTGTGTTCTTTTTGGAAGTTTAATTCTTCAATTTACTCAAGGACGAGCAAATGAGTAAGTTTGGGGGCATTTGATGAGTGAATTTTATTCACTTATATTGCATATTATTCATATTGTTAATACTATTTATCCTTTAGAATTTGTGAGTTTTTCATTTGATTTTGTGCCCTTCTTGCAGGTGCTTTGATTAAAGAAAGAATAGTCCAAAGGAAGTGTAAAGAGAAATGCAACTCAAGGAGGAAGAAGGTGTGCCAAAAGGCAAGTTTTTGTGTTAGCAATTTTTGGGTTCGTGGCCCCAAATCCCATATCACGTTCAAGGCAATAGTGTAGTCACTAAAATTTGGAGTCTCAGCGTCGGTACAATCCAGAAATCTGCAATATTTTTTGTCATGTTGTCTTGCTAGTATTAAAGGCAATTAAAGAGGGCTTTGGGGCATCTTTCTACTTCTATTTTTAGGGTTTTGAGAGAGGGTTCTCAAGGGTGTAGCATTGGTTATTCTAAAGGAGAAAGAGGGAGAATGGAAGTAATAAGAAGAAGAAGAGAGAATATTCTTGATTGTGATGATCTTATCTAAGGGAGTTATTTTGATGTATATTATGAACTAAATCTCTCTTTCTAGGGTGAAGATGTAACCCTTTTTGATACTCTTTATTATGTGGATTGTTGGGTATAAATGACTATATGATCTTGTTTCATCGATTATATTGTTTATAATGATTTAATTCATTTAATTGCTTGATCACCAATATTATGAGTTAGATTGATTATCTAACCATGGTTAAGGTAGACACCATATACTAAACCATCTTATTTTGGTTTATTATATTCTTGAGCTTAATGGGTTTTCACCGTAATTATGCTACACACCATAGTTAATTGGAATGAGTGAAAACACTTGATTTGAACCCACACACCTAACGGTAATGATCATACACTTGAAAGAATGAACCCAAGTAAAGCATTGAATCCAACATTCCACTAGCAAATGGGTATCACTTAGTGGTGAAATTAGATCCCTAGAACTTTGCATCTTGTTAATCTCCCTACATTATTATTAGTCATTGATTTTCCCATATTCTATTAAGTTTCTAAAATTCTATCAATCTTTACTCCATATTTATTTAGTTATAAATACATTTATTTTAAAGATAGGATAGTTCAGTAACTAAAACTAATTAGGTCGGTTGGTCATTTTCTATGGGATCGACCCTTACATTACACACTACACTGCTATACATCAGTACACTTACAAGGAATTATAATTGAACCATCAATAGGATTGGAGAGCCTTGAAGTGAAAGTGATAGCCTAGGAACTTGCTCTTCATGATGAGATTACTCGATTATAGGCAGAGCATGCTTCCACATTGAAGCAGGCTCATCTCAAGTGGTTAGAGAAGCTAGCAGTAGAACCCAAAATATCAAAAGATAGTATTAAGCCAGGGAGGAGCATTATTTTTAGATATTTTTCCCTTATCGAAGGAAAAAAACTTGGAAGTTCCTTAATGTGGCCATCAATAATATTATTCATCAAGAATATGATGTGGATGTCTAATTTATTGAAATAATGCATAGATATTTGATATGTGAGGAATAAATTTTTTTCGCAAAATTTTTATTTATGATCTTTTCTATGATGCTTTTATTTTTCTTTGGTATTTCTAAGTGTTCTCATGTCATAGATAGCTCTAATCTTTTTTAGTGGATCCCTTCCTTTCTATCCTTATTCAAGTTTAAATCACTAAAATCTCTTCCTATTGTGGGTTTGGGTTCTTGATATCCTTTCCTTTATCTTGTTGTTTAGGTTCAGGTCTCTAGATTCCCTTCCCGTTGTAGGGGTGGACTTATGGGGATACCCTCCTTTGTCTTCTTTTCAAGTTCAAGAATCCCTTCCTATTATAGGTTCGACTTATGGGGATCCCTTCCCTTATCTTCTTTCTTAAGTTTAGGTCTCTAGAATCCATTTCTATTGCAAGTTTGCGTTCTATGAGTCCATTCCTTTATCTACTTATTCACGTTCAGGTCTCAAGAACCCCTTCCTATGGTAGGTCTTGTTTCCGAGGATCCCTTCTTTTGTCTTCTTGTTTAGATTTAGGTCTCTAAATGTAACATTTGTGGTATTTGAAATCTACTCATGAGCGAATGGTTAGAGTTTGGAGTATGAATTTTATAAATTTTAGCATTTTAGGTTATATAAAAATAATAAGAAGAAAAGAACTCAAGTGGTGAGATTGAGTAAAAGCACATTTATGATCAATAAGAATGGTCTAAAATAGTTGTCACATGTATTGTGATGTGTGTGTAACATCACTTTGACTATTGGATAAATTGTAATGAAAATGACATATGGAGTCTCTTATAGCGGAAAATTCAATTAAAAAGAACTGAATAGGTAATTTTTGGCAATTGACCTCAAATGAGGTAGAAAATAGTGTGAACATGTCCCATTTATTATATATGATATGTGGAAGGCAATAGTTACGATGTTTAAAGTATTTTATGGTAAATCGGGCTATTGATGATTTTGTTTAAGTATAAATTCAGAAATTGAATAGCTTATTGCAATGGACAAGTTATTATTTGAATTTGGGGTGAGAATTAATTTCTTAAATGAGTATTTGAGGATGATTATGTATTAAATTGATGAAAAATAAAATTATTAAAAGTTTAGTGATGATAAATGAGAGAAAAGTGGAAATTTTGGAAGAAAACTAAAGGGGCACAAGTGTGTATTATAAAAATGCTGAATTTAAAAAAGGGGTCATTGTAATTAATTTTTGACATGTATAATGGACTATTTTGAAAAGTTATTCAACATAAAATTTGTAGATAATGAAATTATCTATCTAATAGAATAAAATCACTTGATTCTGATGACATATGATAATGTTATGATTAATACACCAAAACTATTCCAAATGATAGAAAAAATAATAAGATGAATGAGATGGGTCAACTTTATTAAATTTTTTGATGTATATGGGGGCTGATTTGGAAACATTAGTTAACATAATAGTTGTATCCCTTAAAGTTATCTTTCCAATAACTCAAAAATGAGGTTATTTAGACATTGTATGTAAAAGTTATGATAAACTTTCTATCACTATATGAATAAAAAGAGCTTGCCGCAGTAATGTTTTTCTTTGCTGCGACAAGCCCCCAAAAAATTAAGATTTTGGCATCTAGCAAGACCTTGCAATGATAAGGCAATTCTCTACCATGATAAGGCAATTTTCTACCATGTTAAGGCTCCAAAAATTGATGTTTTGGCTCGTCTAGCGATTCCTTGCCATGGCAAGCCTTTTCCTTAGGCGGCAAGGGTCTTATGACACATCAAAGCACCAAAAAATCTAACCTTTTTAAGCCCCAAACCCATTCTATTTTTCATTTTCCATTCTATTTCTTTCCCTAACACTGTTCTCATGTCCCTAAAACCCATTTAGCTAAATCCTTTGGTTCTTTTGTGAGGAAACATGATGATTTAGATGTGTAGTCACTCAAGCCTTTCTTCTAGCTTGAGTTTCAATGTTTACACTATGGATAGTGAACAAAAATTTGATTTTCTTCAGATGGAAGATGTCAATTAGAGCTTAGAGCTTGAGTCTTCATTTATAGATGTCAACCATACTTGATTTACGTGGTAAGTTATTTCTCCATCAGAAATTGTGTTTTTATGCTAGTTAGGGTTTTGTAAGTTTTATGAACAATGAGATTTTAGGGATTTTATATAGAATTGTCTAATAAATATGGAGAAAACTATTTAAATATACTTAATGAAATGTTAGAATTGATTTGGGCATAAAAATTGATGATTTTGCCAAGATAGAGTTTTATGAATAGTAAAAATTGGGAAAATTCATGAATTTTGTGAAATTATCATGGGAGAAAGGTTTAATGTATGATTTATAATATTTTGAGAATTGATTGGGTTGTTTAGGATTGAAAAATCTAATTTTTGGACAAAGTCCCAAAGTGGGTTAAAATGGATTTTGACTATAAAGTATTTAAGTGACAAGTTAAGCCCGTTGAGGACTTAACTATTAAATGACATGTTATAAATAGTAAAAATATGCTGAGTGCATTGATTTTTATGGTATATTAATGAGAATGCAATTATGCATTTGGAAGTAGATGTGAGTAATAATAAATCAGTTTGAGTTATGATTGTAAATGAACAAGATTGTTGCCTTGTACGGGATAATCTGAGAAGGATGAAAAGGCGTAGAGTTAGAGAAATGGTTGGGAGCTAAGAATCTGAGGTAAGTAGGCATTTATTTCCATTAGATGGATAGGGATAATGTATATCCCATTTTTTTGAAATTCAAACATGTTTATTAAATGCATGGGGATTAGCCCATTTGTATGAATTTAGGCATGTATTTTTTGGTTGAGGATAGTGGATATCCCATATTTGATTAAAAATTAATATTTGGTTTAGTGTGAATGCTTAATATGAGGGATAGAGAAGATCCATTTGTTGTATATTAAATTTAAAGATTTGTTCTATGTGGAATAATATAGATTTCTTTATCTAGTATTTATTGATGAGTATATATCCATTTTTGGTTAATTATAATGATGAATATAGATTATTAGATATGAAATGTGCTAATTATGGATTTACTATTGTTTGTGACATTTGTTTACTTACTAAATTGCCTGGACTCATGCCTTCTTGTTTAATTTTTAGACGATAGGCCAAGTGAAGAATCCCCATTGTGGATCGGAACTGGTAAGCAAAATGAGAAGATATATTCTTATGGTGTGAATGAATGTTGGGATTAGAATCCCATTGTATATTTATAATTATATTTAAAGATTTCAATTAATGCATAATTGTAATTAATAAATTTTAATTGAGATGTATTTGATATTAAAGAAATTAAATTAATATATTATTTGTAGAGGCATGTATTAATGATTTAATTATTAGTTTGTTAATGAATATTAAGGATGTAGATTGTCATCATGATTCTACCCAGATCTTGGGTTGTGGGCGAGTAGGTGTATATGTTTATAATTTATATTATTGCTTTATTACATTTGATAAATATTTATACAGGTTAAATCCTAATAATTTAGGGGATACTTTGTCCTTTTTCTGAAGAAAATAGTCAAGTTCTAAAATGGGACTTGAGCACCCCACCCTAAAAGTGGGCAAATCTAGGTGAAAAACAACGCAAATAAGTAAGTCGCGCTTCAGAAGATAGGGCATGATACTAAAATCCTTTTCTATTGTAGGTTCAAGTTCTGAGGATCCCTTTCTTTGTCATCTTATTAAAGTTCAGATCTCCAGAATCACTTCCTATTATAGGTTAGGGTTTTGAGAATCTTTTCTTGTGAGTTCTTATTCATCTTTAGGTCTCAAAATCCCTTCTTATTATAGGTTTGGGTTTTGAGGATCCCTTCCTTTGTCTTCTTATTTAGGTTCAAGTTTCTAAAATCCTTTCTTATTCTAGGTTCAGGTTTAGGGATCCTTTCCTTCATTTTCTTATTTAGGTTAAAGTCCTCGGAATACCTTCTATTGCATCTTTGATTTCCAAGGATCCCTTCCTTTGTCTTTTTATTTAGGTTCAGGTACCTAGAATCCCTTCCTATGAAGGTTTGGGTTTTGAAGATCCCTTCTTTAGCTTCTTACTCAAGTTTAAGTCTCCAAAATCTCTTCCTATTGTTGTTTTGGGTTCCAAGGATCCTTTCCTTTGTCTTCTTCTTCTCTTACTTCCACAAGCTCCAAGGAGAGGGTTGAATGGGGATTGGCATTATTCTTTAATAGGTTCTCCTCATGTCAAAGGAAAGTCATTCAAAAGTTTACCAATGCTAATATTAGTAACATAATTACAGAGGAATATGACAAGGATGTATAGTTTTTATTTCTTATAAAAATATAAAAGATATTTCATCAATGAAAAGAAATATATTACAAGAAATCTTGAATGTAATATGAATATTCAAGTGGCATGAATATTTTAATCATAAATTTATCTAATTTATTAATAATACATTCATAGACACTCAACATTTCAAGTCCTACGAATGCTTCTTCTATTGAGTCATTGTAGTCAATAAGCCTTATTGTTTAGGACTTTATTATTGAAACTATTAAAAGTAGGTAGCTAGATCCACTCTAGATTGTCAAACGTGTTTAGAAATATTTTTCAAGAATTTTTACATGTAGCATAAATATCTAAGTGATATGAATACTTCAATCATAAATTGATCGACTTAGCTTTAGTTCTCCTTCCAACGAGTGTGGTTTTATTTGATGCTAATCCATAGGGAATTACATTGATGGTTCTAGCTGTTGGATGATTGGCTTTTATCATAGCATCTCCTTTTTGCTCCCTTCGAAGCTCCTCTCTCTTGGGGGAGCAGTTTCTTGCATATTGTTACATCATTTGCTACATCATAAGGTTATTCATTTGAAGTAATTATTTTGGAAGCATGTCTATTCTGAAAGTCAATGTGATGTTTCAAAAACTGCCTTAATCTGCTATGGGAGATAGATTATCTCCTAGTGAAGGATTGGTTGGAAGAAGATTCACATTGTTGGAATGTTTATCTGACATGATTTAATTGATGAACGTTCCCATAGATGATGCCACTGTTTGGGTTGCACCTAAATTGCTCTCTAGAAATTCTGCCCAAAGATCCTATAAGATAGAGAAAATATCAAAGGGCACCGAGGGTAGTCCTAATGTGAATGATCTAATGTTCAAGTTAGTAATAGGACCATGATAGATGTGTAGATAATTGAGAGAGCTTATGTCCATAGGGTGCACATACCTGATTTTTTATAGTTGAGATTAGGTTAATGTGCAAGAGGGAAAGTGTCATATGTTGGGATGATTAGGATTATATGAGGTTTTTTGATTGGAGAAGTGTTCTTAAGGATTATACATCCTCTAGTTGCATTTGGAGTTATTCTTTAAGTGGTACTACCTCTAGCAAGAACAATGTAGAGTTGTGTCATAGTTTGAACAAGTTTCCTTTTAGAGTTAAAGTCTAACATGGCCAATCTATTAGCTTTGGAGCTTATCTCATGTTAGCATTCTCTAAGAATAGTGTTATCAAAGCGAATTGGACCAATCGGTCAAACTAATAACCAATTAGTTGACTAGTTTGGTCTAGCTTGATTTGGTCCAACATTATTTTTTAAAAATTTTAATGTTATTAATAGAATAAAAGGATGAATTAAAGTGATGTAAAATTTAACAAAATATCTATATATTTAGATTAATATATACAATTTAGATTTTTTAAAATTATGTTATTATTTTTTTAAAAAATAAATTAAACCAGTTCATCTAGTGGAATTGGTTAGACCATGAATCAGATACCTGACAAGTTCAACCACTAATTCAATTTTGATAACATTTGTGACAAGCTTAGTAACCATCATTGACTCAATTTATCTACCCATTTTTGTAGCAAGCCTCAAATGCAAGCATCCATTATGTCACATAGTTATGTGTTATGCTTGTAGATATTATATAGAGTCATGCCCAATGCATCATATATTTTTACAATTCATCATATATTCTTATATAAAATATTTAAACTCATGATCCTTATATAACGTGAATCATATTCTCAAACTGAATTAAAGCTTATGAATTCTCAAATAATGAAATGTCACAAAAGCATTAATAGTATGATTTAAGTAAAGCATTTTCATCATGAAAGCAACTCATGTTATAAATCATCATTCTAAACACATGATCGAAATTTCTTAAAGCACCACTTTTAAATTCTATTTTGATCTTAGTTTACTTACCTCTTCTTATCTACTCTTTTTAATATTAATCCTTTAGATCTTACTGGAGTCTTTTTCTACTAGAATCTTCTTCTTTTTTCTTAATCTATTAAGGATTATTTTTTCTCCTTCTTTATGGATGAGATCATGAGGTAGGGGAAGAATGAGGTGGACAAAAAATTGGAAGCTTTATCCACCTTACATGAGTAGCATGTAGAAGTATGTGAACTTTTCAGTCTCTCTCTACTCACAAACAGGTCAATCACAGAATGTAAGAACTACCTCCATCAAATAGTGTTGAAGGCTTTACAATTGAAGTGCTTGTATTGTTACTTGATTACAGAAGCTTTATTAGTTGATTATAGAAGCATTTCCATACTTGTTGAACCACGATAATGGATCCACATCAGCTTAATGTGGAACCAACTCTAAATAAACATTCCCTAATATCAAAAACTTTATAAACTAATCTTTGAATATTAAAAACTTTTGAAATCGATGAGTGTGAAGTTACTCTATTGCACAAGTGAACACGTTCACAAGTAATTTAGTGAATTGGTGAATTCAAATATTGGTCTCATAAGGAATTGGCTAGACTAAACCAAGTACTAAAACTATATTGGCTCAGAATTATCTGATCAATGTACAAGTTGCAACCAAAATCAGATTTAATGCAATGAAAAAACTAAAAAAAAGTAAATTTCTCACTTTAAGGATGTGAAAATATAAGAAATCAATGGGAAGAATCAAGTATTTTAAGTTCACCTAGTAGTTCTACTTGTTTTAATGCAATAGTATTATTTAGTTCATCATCATTACAATGTCAATCAAACACATTAAGGTATTTATCATTCTCTCTCGAGCAATGATAAGCATGTTTATCAACATGATCCACTATGTGTCCATGAGAATCCATATTAAATAAACTCATTAAGATCAAGTATTCAATGCAAATACACAACTCCACACACATGGATTGCACATGCATAGTAGCTATCTCTAGCCTACTATGAACATGTGTTCTTTTGCTCAAGAGTCTATTATTAAATTTTCTTTCTCAAGCATAATCTAATAACCTCAATTCATCTAATGGTGAAAGAATTAAGTTTAGAATAGAAGAAATAAAGTAGATTGATGATAATCTAAAACACAACTAATAATTAAAACAAGCTTCCTTGTTAGGATCCATCAAACCCTCGATATGAGAAGTTTAGCTATGCATGATTGAATCAACAAAACCAAAATAAACAATATCCCTCATCATGAGACTAATCTCAAATTTGAATAAAATAATTAAAAAAAAGAGTTTTGAAAGGAACTATTATATCAAAACTGTAGCAATCTTCTATTCTTTAACGCTTAAATCCTTCTCTTCAAATTTGTAGCTTGAATTGCACCCCTTGCATGTGTCCCAAGTGGTTGGGACTTTCAGCAACAAACCCCCTTGGAAAACCCTTGGCAATGTTTTAGAGAGATGGAAATTCTATAACACCCACTTGAAGTCTCTTTTTTATCCTTCAATTCATTTATGTGCAAATCACCCCTTGCACTTGAGCAATTACCCCTTTTTCACAAATTCCATTCACAAATTACTTTACAATTGTGTAAATTATTTTACAATTATGCATGTATCTACAAAAAATAACTAAATTATCTCTTCTTTCACAAATCTATTGCTTATATGTAAATCAATTGGTTGCACAAATCAATAAGCTCTCTCAAAATGTGACCAATGTGGGTTCATCTTTCTTCTTGTTCAATCAACTCCTCTCCACCACTCATTTTAGCTTGATCATGAATCAACTTCATCACAACCATACAAACCCCATTAATTAAGCATTGAATAATATGGATTTAATGCCAAATTGAGTACACTTAGACATCCATATAGTAGCCTAAGCTTCAAGTTAACTTAAAGCATGACATCTCAAAGCCACTTAAATACTAACACAAGTACACACTCCTCATAATCTGCCCATGTGCAAATTATATTGAATTTCCCATCATGCATATGTTTTAGGGCTGAATTTAGTGTCCTCCATATGTCCATATAGATAAGGTTTTTAATTAAAGAAATTCACTATAATTGCAACACTATGAAAATTCCCTCTTGAAGTGTACATGTCTAAGCATTCTTTGCACACTTTGCTTTCATCTTACCTTGATAATTGAATGATTTCACATGTTTCTGGTCCATTTAGAGTACAACGTGGGCCCTTTGCTCCAAAGCAAGCCAATTGATTCATTTTAATGTAAATTGAACAAAATTCCACCAAAATAACCTATATATAGAATAAACCATTAAGTGTAATATCTAATAAAAAATATGCTTAAATCAATGAAATCATTCTAATTTGAGTTACAAATTTGTAAAATTTTGGTGTTTAAAATGCAATAAATTATAAGCTTATCAAATAACCCCCAAACTTAGCTTTTTATCTTCGTTAAGCAAAATAGCAATTCAAACAATCATAAGCTCATAATTCATCATTATCAATTGTCTCTTTAGCCAACAACAAGACATGAAAATGTGTCAAAGTATAGATAACTTAGATATCATTCAAAACACTAACCAAGTAACATCATGAAACTAATGTCGTAATAATCCTTTCTATTTAGAGTAGGCATGTAGTTTTGATGACAACATAACATGTATATGACTTGAATTCAATTTAATGACATTTTGCTAACATTTGGAGTGATAGAGGAGCTCATAGAGGGGATGAGATGGGCCATAAAGGTCCATCATGTCCACTAGAATATTATGGAGCATAGGACAGAGGAGAGCACCCAAGTGACAAAGGTCTGTCACATGCACTGCCAATTTGGTATTCTGAGTTAAGACAACAAAGGAGACATGCAAGTCCATAGAGGAGTTAAATAGACGTCTCTTAAGATCTTTGCAATGGTCATATTCCATAGAAGAAGCAACAAAGGAGACCATAGAGTTCTTTGAACTTGCAAACGTCCATAGAGGAATTTGATAGCCGAAAGGTGAGGACGACAAAGGTTTGTCATTGTAACAGTGGAAAATTCAAGAGGTATTCTAATAGCTAATTTTTAATAGTCTTCTTCCAAACAACCAAGAATCCTTTCAAAACTTATAAATATAAGTTTCATTAAAGAGAAAGGAGATTCATGAGGATTCCATGAGCTAAAAATGAAGCATTCATAAGAGACCCAACAAGCTTCCAAGTGCATTCACTCATTAAGCCTCCATGTTCAATAAGGTTCAAGCTACATTAAATCCAACATTAGAGGAGTCTAAGGAACTTTGTATTTCTTGAGTAATATTTATCCTTAAGCTTATTTTGTGTAAATCTTAGCCTATTTAGAGACATTTTTTGTACAATCTTTATTTGGGTTTTTGGGTTACTACTCTACCGAGGAAGGGGATCCTTATAGTAGTGTTGTGGTGTAAAGAGTCTTCTAGTGAGCTTAAAGAAATTAGGTAGTATAAAGAGTTTCTTGGTGAGCTTAGAGAAACTAGGTGGCATAAGAGTTCTTGGTGATCTCAATAAAACTAAGGAAGGTGTGACTCCATAAGTAAATAGTGGAACTCAAGGTTGGGGATACCTTGGAGAGTGGAGTAAGTGCTAGATGGGTCAGAGCCACTATAATTCCTTGTGTGCTTTATGACCTTGTGTGCTTTTGTGCTTCCACTACTAGGCTAGTCTTATTTAGATGGGAGCTCATTGGGAGGGGGTGTGTAAAATAAGCTATTAAAAATTATGGCCAAATAAAATTAGGGTGCTAAAAATAAAGGAAAGAAACTACGCAACATAATAACAATGGTATTTTTATAGTGGTTCAGCCCAACTCGGTACCTACTCCACTCTCTAAGTCAACTTCTCTTGTTACACTGAGGTTTCACTAAACACTTGATCAGCTAACTCTGATAAAAAATACAGCCATTGGTTTTCAAAGCTCACCAACATAATTTTACAAAAGTTCATTGTCAAAGCTTACCAACAAACTTGTAAAAACACCCACCTAGTCTCCCACTTATTGTAATTTACACAATGAATAGCAAGCCCCTTGCTTAATGTCCCAAATAATACAGATAATGTTGTATAGAAAAATGCCTCTAATGTAGACTGAATGTACAAAATTTAAAGAGCATGTAATAAATAAATGAACAATTAAAACAGAGTTATTCGAACTCTAGAAAGGTTGTAGAGGAATGTGCTTTGAATGTGGTTCTGAATGTTGCATAGTGGAGTTGAGAATGTTGGAAGAAAACTTTAAGTCTGGAAGTAAATGCTCTTTAAGTTCATTCGTTTGCTTCTTTAACTTTTGGAATGTTGCTATTAACTCTTTTTACATCAAAGTTTAAAATTTGTCCATTGTGGAGGACGACATTCATTTAATGTGAGGGAACGTTCAAAATTTTGACCATTGAGGCATTCTTATAGCTTCAAACCCCTTAAAGCAAAGACTTCAACAATTCTGAAATGATGGAAAACTTATACGAGTGGCGCTTATTCAGAACTTCTGAAATCGTCACTGTTTGACATTATCGTAGCTTCAAAATGTTTGAAGTAGTAGCTTTAGAATGTCTGAAGGGAAAACAATCTATAGCTCACAAACAACTTGAACTGGATCATTCAAAATAGTGCTTTGGCACTTCTGAAGTAAGTTCTTTAGAACTTCTGAAGTGAAATGAATCACTTGGTCGTGCGCCTTTGAACTTCAGCACTTTAGATTTTAGCTTAGAAGCATCTAAAGTAAAACTTCATCATGTTTGAAGCCGACCTTCATAACCTCTGAAGTTTTGAAATTAGCCAATTGGGGACTTTTGTAACTTCATTCTTTAAATATGTGTTGTAAACTTATTTCAATACATATGAAGTAAAACTTTAGAACATCTGAAATGAAGTTAAATCTTCGGCGTCTTGTCTTCATGCTTCAGAACATCTAAAGTGCATTGCATATGTGCTTCATCACTTCTAAAGCTGTCCTTCGTAACTTTTGAAGCAATTCTAAAGCATCTTTAAAGCTATTTTCATAACTGATCTTTGGCATCCCACTTAGATTACTTCAGTAACATACTTTAATACTTTTAAAATACCTTTGAAGTTACTTTAAGGCTCATTTTTTATACCAAACATATCCTTCAACTATAATTTGTCCATGGAAGCTTGGATCATACATCTGAAACAACTTTTAAAGTCATTTTAGACTTATTTTTTGTGTCTACAGCCTTTGTCTTTTAGACTCTCTTAACTTCTTCACATACCGATATTGTTCCTCTTAATTTTAGATGTGTTCCAGTACATCTAAAATCTTCCTTCTTAGTTTAGAGTCATTTTTCGTTGAGCATTCATATTGTTTTCTTCCTTTGTAAATTAACTATGGATCTTGTCTCTGATATAAGCTTATATATGTTGTCCACACTTCTGAAGTTACTTCCCTTAATCTGATTTATACATATATATCACCGCACTCTTGGGAACATAACTTTCAGTATCTTAACACTTCACTTACATGTTTTTTCTCATCATCAAAACTTACTTGGTTAATCATATTCATCATCAAAATCAAGCTTATTAAAGGAGTTTTGGATCAACATTCTCCACCTTTTTGATGATAACAAAACATTTGAGTGAAATACCTTTCAAAATGAATAAAACTTGTATAATACAAAATGGGAACAAAAAAAAATTCTTCTAAAAACACAAGCTCCCCCTTACTAAGTGCATCTCTAAAGATTTTCTAATAACTCCCCCTGAATGAATGCACTATTTCTCCCCCTTTTTGTCATAATAAAAAAGGCTCAAGGGGAAAAGAAATGAACATGAGCAAGAAGGTGCAAAAGATACAAAACATATAATCATAGCACACACAAAAAGAATTTTGTTGCATTGAATTTCATTTCAATACAAAAGGAATTATAACAAGAATAAAGACAAGTGTAGCATGTAATTAGGTTTCTGAGAGAGGTGTGGGTGAGAAGGAAGAGATGATGATCTTTAGAGAGTGGTCTATGATGAAGACTGGGGAAAGATGGGTAAGAGGTGAAGGTGTAGGTTGGATGGATGGTGTTGCTGCTGCTATCTTCTCTTACGTTGTCTTCTTAATTGTTTCAAAGCCCATATGGTTTTTGCATCCTTCTGCAGATATTTGATCATCAATATGAGGGCTAACTTGAGTTTAAGATCAACTTGATCACCAAAATGAGGTCCAACTAGAGTTCAAGTCTATCAAACCTATATGAAGATGATTATGTTTTTCTCCAAAGTCAGTGCATGTACATTCTAAGAATATAATTGCACTTCTGGATGGCCATTTGATCTTCTGATTTTCAACTTCAAATTGACTGAAAACTTCTTTAATCCTTTCAGAAGCCTTATTATCTATTTTTGACATCCTAAGGACTTCATTATCCATTCTTTTCCTCTTCGATGTGCTTATTTCTTCATATTCTTCTCCTATTCTTCTTTTGCTTCTTGATTCATATTTTACTAACTTGCTTGCTTCCTTTGTCTTTTCCATTATAGCACACAGATTTGGGGTTTGAATAAGGGAGATAAAGAGGTTTTGGAATAATTTTGAGGGAAGGAAATGAATATTTTTTGAAAATAGTGAAATGATATAAGTTCCAAAGAATGTACTGCTTAATTATAGTGAGAAACAGAGGCATCATGTAACACCTCGCCTTGGGGCCTATGCGTTTCACCATCTCCTTGCCATTTTCCTATTTCTAAGGGAAATGTTTGCTAAAATTTCAGCCCCATCTACCTTGAATTTTAAGGGTTTAAACCTGTGCATGCATTTATTAATCATATAAATTTTGAATTTAACAACTAAAATTTATAATTAAACAACTATAATAGATTCATAAACTACACACCAACATCCTGGCCCAACACTCAAATCCTATAATGATGGAAAGTGAGATACTAGATGTATAAAAAGTTTACAATCTATGACAATAACATAATTTTGTACATAACTATTACATCATCCATTAAATCTCATGAATTTACAATTACATCATCATTTAAAATACATTAAAAACTTTTTAACTCTAAACTCAAGCTCCATGTTTCCAACTATCTATTAAAATTGTAATAAACTAGGGTGAGTCTAAGTAAGCTCAGTAAGTAGGCTGAATAGAAAATATTAATAAAATAAGTGCATATTCATAATCATATGATCTAATATGTCATGAGCCATGTAGATAATTCATATCAGAACATTGTTGTTCCAACATAACATATATGAATCATACCTATGTCACTCCAAGCACATCCTATCTATGTCATTCAGGTGGCACATATTAAATTACATCATTACTTTGGACCCCTCATATCTATACTATTGTATCTGTGCCATTCAGGCATCGCATTTTAATTTATGCTTACAGGCATCAACATACCATATCATCTTTATGGAATGCTTACCATTCCACTAATACATATATTCACTTAATCCTCAAATAAATGTGATGTTCTCTATCCCCAATATGCTTGTGTAATAACACAAGATTTTGAGACATAAACTATTCTCAACAATCTACACATCGTACACATTTATTTTACATCCAAGATTTATGGGATATACAAAATCCCCATCCATACATACATCATACATGCTCGTAAACACATAAATGAAATCAAGGGGATAATTGCTACCCCCTTCTAGCAATATATTCAAAAGAGGGCCTACTTACCTTGAGTGAATTACACCTTCATTGTCTTCAAGTTCCATTAGTCTTTAATTGTAATGCCCCTTGCATTAAAAAAAGGTAGGTATAAAATGATTATGGTGGAATTTATTTGAAATGGAAATGATTTTTATTGTGAGAATATGGTAAGATTTTCCTTATAAAGAAGGAAAATGGTAGTGTTCCGCATCCGCGAATGTGAAATTGAAATAATGAAACTATAAAGTTTCATTAATAAGTATTGAAAATGGAAAATGAATTCAATTCTGTTTGTTTAAGAGGCCTGTGATGGCCTAGCTACCACCTATGATGGTGAAGAGGCCTGGTTTGTCCTAAGGCTTGGCAGTGATGCCTTGATAGCTAGATGTGATATGATACCTATGGTGCCTATGTATGGCAGAGGTAGATGTGATGCCACCTATGATGGCAAAGACCTCTGGTGCTCATGTCTGGCAAAGGTAGATGCAATGCCACCTATGATGGCAAAGACCTTTAGTGCCCATGTCTGGTAGAGGTCGAATATGAGACCCCTCTCGTGCCTGTGTTTAGCAGAGGTGGATGACCTAGGGGCATGGATGAGACATGCCTGTATGATGTGTTTGTATAATGTATGATATGTATGAGACAACATGGTCTTCATTTTGGTGAACTTGTGATCCCTGTGGAGCAAAGAAGGTGAGGAGTGAACATTGGGGTTAAAAGACACCTGAGCAAGGTGTGGCTCCTAGCAGGGTTCATAGTTGGGGATACAGGGAGGGACTAGAGAGAGGCCAGTGTTTCAATGGTATTCTTGTTAGATTGAATGAGTATGATGACATACGCATTATGAGTTGATGACCCTCAATGAGTTAGTGGCATTTATGTACTCATTTGGTTCTGCCTAATGCCATGGCATTAATGAAAGATTCTTATGTTTGAGTATAATTGTAACATTATCCATGTTGATGCTATATTGATCTACTTATGTTAATACTTTGAACATCTTGGATGAAAAAAAATTATATAAGTGTTATCTTTATTATGAGGTTGGGTCATATGATTCAACAAAGTACCCTTGTGCAGTGTATTGTGAGTATAAGGATCCGCAAGAAAAAATAAAAAAGTAAAAATAGTTATAATGACAGATGAGGTATATGTTTTGTTTGCTTTTGAGTATCAAAGTGCGTAGTGGAACCTTAGTTTTTATGATATGTTGACTTGTGGACTCAAATTTAAAGTTTTGAGGATAAAACTTTTGTGTAAGGGGGGTAATTTGTAGTGCCCTTGGCGTTAAAAAAAAGTTAAGTATAGAATGATTATAGTGGAATTTATTTGAAAAGGAAATGACTTTTATTGTGAGAATATGGTAAGATTCTCCTTATAAAAAAGGAAAATGACAGTGTTCCGCATCGGCCTCGGAGTGACGTGCTTAAAACATATAGGGTGGGGGTGCAGGGTGTTATAATTCTATTATGGTCCTAAATATATAACAATTGCATTCACTTATCAGAACAACTTGGCTAATTCATATCAAGCAATAGATTATTCTTTTTACACATCAACAATCACTCGAGGTTATCAAACATGTTGAGTCAAAGGCTCTAGTTTTGATGACTAATAAAACCTGTTAATGACTTGATTTAAGCTAATAATTATGTTGCTAAGATTTTCAGTTTTGGAGATAGCTTCAGAGTTGAGTAGAAGAAGCTTCGGAGTCAAAAAGAAGACCTTCAAAGCTGAGAAGAAGGAACTTTGGAGTCAAAAAAAAAGCTTTGAAGCTTAGTAGAAGAGTTTCAAAGTTGGGAAGATAAGATTCAAAGTTAATGTTGTCAAGCATCGGAGGCAGCAAGGTGAATTCATAGTTAACGAAAATAGGAAGCTTCAGAGAAGAAGAGAAGGAAGCTTTGAAGGCAATGAAGAGGACTTCGGAGGTGACGCCATTACTTCGGAGGCATGAGAAGAGAAAGCTTCGGAGTTGAACAATAAGAGAGTTTCAGAGACAAGAAGAAGAAGAACTTTAGAGGCAGAAGAGAAGCTTCGGAGGTGCAAATGAGCCATTGGGGCAAGGGCATTTGAATTCAGATGATCCAGAATGAACCAAGTGCTTCGGAGGCACAAATTGCACTTCAGAGTTGACAAAGCACGAGCACCCATGACAGATAGACTCCAACCTTCGGAGGCTCCAAAAGTTACTTTGGAGACTTCAAAATGGTGTAATGAGACAATGCCGTGTGGTTTACAGTGAGGCATTCATAATAGTCAAAAAATTTAGGAAGCAACAATTAGTTTGAAATGGAAATTATAAATAGGAGTTTCAAACAACAAAAGAGAGGCTTTTGAGAACATTAAACACAAAACAAACATAAGAACTCAAAATCTAAAAGGTGCATCCCCTCCAACAAGCTTCAACGAACAAAGAGCTTTAAATATTTACCACTCAATCATCAAGGGAGATCTAGAAGCACTATGAGCTTAACATTTTATGTTTATTACTTGAGCTTAAACTGTATGTACATCTAAGCCTAGTTAGAGGAATTTTATTGCACATGATACACAAAAAGGTTGAGTTGCTGGTTAGATCTTGAGAAACTAGATTGTATGGTTGTTGGTGAGCTCAGTGAAAACCAATAGTTGTAGAGTTTCTGGTGAGCTCGTAAAACCAGTGTTGAGTTCTTGGTTAGCTTGTAAAACCAAGGAAGGTTGTGATTTTATGGGTTATAGTTGAACCTAAGGGAAAACCTTGGAGAGTGGAGTAGGTGTAAAGAGAGGGCTCAAACATTATAATCCTTGTGTCTTTATTGTTATGTATTTGTGTGCTTCCACTGTGATGGCTTCCATCTGTCCCCGGCAACGGCGCCAAAAACTTGATGGTTCAAATTTAATACCTCGCAAGTGCACGGT
>JAYJMB010000091.1:0-14691 GCA_036873735.1 Pouteria campechiana
TTTGCTATGGATCACTTGAAGCAAAATTGTCTAAAATGGAAGATTGGGATGATGGGGAGAAGGGTTTATGTTAGCTAACATGGGCTGGAAGATGGAACAATGGAAATGGGATGGCATTGCAAAAACATAACTTTTATATTGTTTTTTTTTTTTTTTTTGGTAGTCTATGCTCCACCCACTTCTATCCACATTCACTCTCTTGAATTTTCAAAATGCCATCAAATTATCATTCTTTGCACCTGTGAGTCATTCATTTGATATATCATATACCCAAATCAATTTCCCATCTATTATTTTCATAATTTCATAATTTATTTTTCAATTAAATGTGATTAAATTAAAATTTTCCAAAAATTATCGGTAACTCAATTTTTTTTGGCTTTCCACATGTAATTTTAAATTGTTTTACCTATTAATTATTAATTAACATATATCCTCGTCATCCTCACATTGATATAGATATTTCATCCATTTATGTAATTTTTTGATAATAAAATTCCTCAAAAATTCAATTTTACAGTATGCTGTATTGTAAAAATTACTAAAACTTTACAATAGTGAAAATTTACATTTTTGAAATTTCAGGGCCTTACATTTATAATTACTCAAAATTAACACCCTTAGGTGTTATAGTTAGTTGAGGGTCCATTTTCAATTTGTGCCATGCAGCATACTTGCAAAGTTGCTAATCTCTTTCATTTCTCTCTCTCTGGAACTTATACCAGATGACTCATCCGCATTTACGTACATCTATCAAACGTGAATCTTAGATGATCTTCTAGGGTTCCATCCAATCTTTCTTTTTTCTTTCTTGTCAATTCTCTCTTTGAAGTCTACTTTATCTGGGTTTTGACATTTAGCTTGCATACGTCCTAACCCTCCACATTTATAGCACTATGGCAACTCTCTCTTTCTTTCTCTTCTCCTCTTCTCATCAGTTCTAAGTTGTCTTCTTGAGGTTCTACCTCTATTAATTTAGACAAACTTTTTAAACTCCTTATGAGTAATGCAACTTCATCATTGGTTTGTAAAGTTGACTTGCTGCTACTTTCTTTTATTGCTTTCAATGCCATTGTCCTCTTCAATTTGGTAGGTTCTTCACTTTTGCTCTTGATTAGCTCATGTGACATCTATTGGTTTCCTTATCTAATGGTGGCTCAAGAGGGGGGGTGAATTGAGACTTTAAAAATTTTGGCCAATATCTAATAAATGTACTTAAAATAAGCTACTAAGGATCACAACACAAACACACATTAATTTTCATAGTGGTTCGACCCTTAACCTGGCTCCTACTCCACTTCTCTGAGTTAGCCTCTCTTGTTGAACTTAGGTTCCACTAACACTTGTTAGTTTTATAAGCTCACCAACAACGTATGGGTTTTCCAAGCTTACCAGAAACTTTTACATATTGATTTTACCAGCTCACCAATAAACTTACTAGTTGGTTTTCAAAGCTCACCAACAAACTTATACAAGTTGATTTTCCAAGCTTACCAACAAACTCAGGCAGTTTGGTTTTCAAAGCTTACCAACAACTTATGTGAGAAAATAGTAAATAACAGTATACAAAATGAATGCCTTTTGAAAGGCAGAGTGTATGAAATTCAATAATAAAAACATAATGAATATAGCAATAAAATGCAGTAAAGATCAGTCTCCAAATCTGTTAAAAGATTAGCTTTGAATGTTGGTTGGCATTGTAGCTCAATGAAGTTGATCTCGTGGGATTGAATCTAAGAGCTTTTTGTAAACTTGAGTGAATGATTTCAAATTTGTTGTATGTTAAAACTTACTTCTCAAACATTTGAATCTTCCTTTTATAAACTGAGAAAGATGCCATTGCTGATTATTTTAAGCAACTTTTCGACTGTTTGACAAAGAACTCTAACTCTTGTCATTTTCTCCATGCTCAGTTTCTATCAGGCTTTGAAATGTTGTGTCACTTATCGAAGCTCAAAACTTCTAAGTAGCGTACTAAGAACTTTTGTTCTTTGAGAATTTGCCAGTAAAAACTTCTGAGCTTATTTTCAGAAGTTCTATTGTAAGTAGATTTTGGCAGTATTCTATAACGAGCATATTTCTGCTACTGAAAGGCTTCTGAGACACTTTTGTATTACTTCTGAAGTTCAAAAATAGTTTCAAACTTGCTTCTAGATACTTGCTTCGAGAATGCTTCTAATAGAAATTTTTTTTGATAAACTTCTAATTTGTTTTTGTTTAGTGCATCAAAATTTTTTGTGTTGCTTCTGTGTAGACTGGGTTTTTGAATGTGAAACTTCTATAATTCTGCAACAACTTCTGTGTGGCTTCTATTGGGTAGATGATCATCTTCTGATTGCAGAAACTTCTTATAAACTTCTCATTAACATGTGATACGTTTCTATGATCAGAAACTTCTTTTGATAAACTTCTATGTGCACTTGGAACTTTTGATTGCAAAAACCATACTTTTGGTAAGTTTTGTGTTCAAAAACTTCTTCTTCTGATTCTATTCTGAGAAGCTGTTAATAGGCTTGTAATAATCTTTTGATTGTATTTGATAAGCTTCTGACTTGATTTTGCATAGTGTGTCATAGTTTCTATACTGCTTCTGTGCAGTGTAACAGGTTCTGTATTACTTCTTTGTAACATTATTTTTATTTTAGCTTGATTCTATATAGTGTTTCATGATTTTTGTACTATTTCTGTGCGATGTGACAGGTTCTGCATTACTTCTGTGTAATGTTATGTTTCTTTTGGCTTGATTTTGAACAATTAACTCTTCTTCTGGATTATTTCCATGCAATGTACCT
Source organism: Pouteria campechiana (assembly GCA_036873735.1). Taxonomy (NCBI): domain Eukaryota; kingdom Viridiplantae; phylum Streptophyta; class Magnoliopsida; order Ericales; family Sapotaceae; genus Pouteria; species Pouteria campechiana. The sequence goes on from JAYJMB010000091.1 coordinate 2,793, forward strand.
CCATTTTTGCATTTCTTTTGGATTGATCCTACATAGTTTATTATGCTTCTAGCCAGCTTCTGTTATATGGGAGATTGCTTTTGCATTACTTCTGTCCAGAACAGAAGTCCAATAGAATTTCTATGTTAATGAATTCAGAAATTTTGTGGCTTTGAACTGGGGCGAACAGGCCGTGAGTCAGAAGTTCTGGGGAACTTTTAAAGGACTTCTGAATAGTGTAATAATAGTTTGAAATACTTCTAATTACAGAAGCTTCTTCTACATTTGCTTCTATTTAGCTCTAAGAAACTTCTGATAAGCTTCTGATTGATTCTGGGAAGCTTTTAATAAGCTTCTGATTGTATAGTCATCTTTTGTATTTCTTTTGTGTAATCAAGAATACTTTTGGCTTAGTTCTGTTGGGCATGATAGTACTTCTGGCATGATTTTGAATGGCTTAGTTGTCTTCTTGGTTGGTTCTGAGTGAGAAGTATCTTCTGAGGAAATGCTTCTTGCCTAGTTCTGTCATACTTTTGTAGTTGTTCTAAGTAATAGTGCTTCTATGTTGCTTCTATTATTCAGAAATATCTTCTGTCATAGTTCTATGTAATGCATCACTATTTTGAGTTACTTTTGTTTGTGTTCTGATGTGCAACAATGCTGCCCCTTGATTCTAAGGAAATTGTATCTTGCTTCTATTGAGGTTCTGAGTTACGTTTGCTAACTTCTAATTAAAATCTGATTTGATCTTTGATTTCTTCTTAGCTTCAAACTTTGTTGCCAATCCTCTAAGCAAGTTCTGAGTTACTTCTTAGTAACTTTTGAACATCTTTTTACTTGAATATTCTTTTGTATATCTTTCTTTAAAGGCTTACTATAATGAGTTTACAGTTAACATCTTTGTTTACTTTCTTTAATCTATTTTGATATTTAATGCTACATCATTTGGAAAGTAAATAGTTAGTAGCTTAACTCTCCACTCATATGTTTGTTTATCATCAAAACTTAATGGTTTAATTCCATTCAGCATCAAAATCAAGTTAAGTAAGTGGATTAGACTCAACATTCTCCCCCTTTTTGATGATAACAAAACATTTGAGTGATGAACCTTTCATAGAATATGCAATGTAGAAATTTGAAGTGACTACATGCATGTTTAATGAATGCATGTCTAGTATGCAGTGCTTCTACTAACTTAGTGTTGCTCCCCCTGAATAGATGCGCTAAGTGCTTCTAGTATTTTTCTCTTTGATTTTTCTACTATGTTATTTCTTTTTAAGTTACTCTAAAATTTCTCTTATTTCTCCCATCAATCACTCTGATATTTCTCCCCCTTTTTATCATAATCAAAAATGCTTGAAAGAAGTAAAAAAATCTTCGCTCTAAAGAGTTTAAAATGTGTGTGAATGGGCACGTCAAAAGTTCTGAAAACTTTAATATGGGTGTGTGTGAACGTCAGAATTTCTGAAGGAAGACTCCAAATGTTCTTAGGGAAAAAATGTTTTCAGGTACAAAATTGTCACTGTCAGAGTTTCTAACAAGCTTTAAAAAAATGTAAAGCTTAATTCTAATCATCATAATCATGTGATCATTAACATTACAAAGCAATTAGATTATGCATTATGTGCTTTATGCCAATGGATCTAATATGCCTAATTCCCTTCTAATTTTGCAAAATTTATCTTCTGGAAGTGGTTTTGTAAAAATATCTACTAACTAATCTTCAGTTTGTACAAATTCTAAGGAAACATTATGATTTTGAATATGATCTCTAATAAAATGATGTCTAATATCTATATACTTAGTTTTAGAATGCAAAATTGGATTCTTTGTCAGATTTATAGCACTAGTATTATCACATCTGATAGGTGTATCTTCATATTTCAAACCAAAATCATCTAATTATCATTTCATCCATAAAATCCAAGCACAACAGCTACATATTCTGCTTCAACAATTGATAAAGCTACAGATGTTTATTTCTTGGAGAACCATGACATAACCATGCTTCCTAGAAACTGACAAGTTCCTAAAGTACTCTTTTTATCTACCTTATATCCAGCGAAGTCTGCATCTGAGTGCCCAATCAATTCAAAATATAAACCTTTAGGATGTCACAAACCAAGGTTTAGAGTGTCTAAAAGGTATCTAAGTATTCATTTTACAACAATGAAATGGAATCTCTAGGATCTGACTAGAATCTAATACACATACAGACACTTAATATTATGTCTGGCCTATGACAGTTAAATATAATAGAGATCCTATCATGCTCCTATAAAGTTTATAACAAACAAATTTACCTCTTTTATCCTTGTCCATCTTTATTAATGTGCTTATTGGTGTTCCATATCTTTACCATCTTCAATGTTGAATTTCTTCAGCAGTTCTCTTGTGTATTTTTCTTGGTGGATAAAGATTCCGCCTTTCATCTGCTTGACTTACAATCCCAGAAAGAAGTTGAGTTCACCCATCAAGCTGATTTTGAATTTGCCTTGCATTATCTTGGAGAATTTTTGGCAAAGATTTTTATTAGTTGCACCAAATACTATATCATCAACATAAATCTGAACTATATGGATATCATTCATAGCATGCTTAATGAAGAGAGTGGTATCAACTTTATCCCTTGAGAAACCTGTGGTATCAACTTTACCCCTTGAGAAACCTTTCATATCATGCTCTAGGAGCCTGTTTTAACCCATAAAGAGCTTTCTTGAGTTTAAAGACGTGATCTGGACTATGGGGATCTTCAAACTCAGGGGGTTGTTCCACATAAACCTCTTCTATAATGAAACCATTCAAGAATGCAATCTTTACATCCATCTGATATAACTTGAAATCCATATAGGATGCAAGTGCAAGAAGCATTCTAATGGCTTCAATCCTAGCAACTGGGGCATATGATTCTTCAAAGTTAATACCTTCTTAACAACACCCCTTTGCTACTAATCTTACCTTATTTCTTACTATAATTCCTAATTCATCTATTTGGTTCCTAAAGACCCATTTAGTTCCTATAACGGATTGGTGGTCTAATTTTGGAACAATAGTGTACACATCATTTCTTTTAAATTGGTCAAATTCTTCTTGCATATCTAAAATCTAGTTTTTGTCTTCCAAAGCTTGGTCTATGCAAACTGGCTCTAGTTGAGAAATAAAATCAAAATTGTCACATATTTGGTGATAACATGATCTAGTTCTAACTATATCGTACACGTCACCAATTATCTAGTTTTCAGGATAAGTATGCATGAACCTCCAATCTTTAGGAAGAGATGAGTTACCTTCCTCATTTACCTCTATTATAGATGGTCCTACTTCATCTATCGATGTCTCTGATTATGGAGCTTTATCTTGTTTATCTTGTAATTTTAGTTTCTCCACATTTGTTGTGAGGTTTTCTATTTTATCATCAAAATCACTAATTCTTTTCATAGAGTTAGTATATTCATCGAATTTAATATAAATAGATTCCTTTACAATCTTAAGTCTCAGGTAATACACTCTAAATGCCTTGCTAACAATGGAATAACCAAGAAGTATTCCTTTATCAGATCTATTATCAAATTTCCAAGGGTTTCCTTGTCATTATTAAGAACAAAACATTTGCAGCAAAAAGTATAGAAATAAGAAATATTTGGTTTCTTGCCACATAATAATTCAAATGGAGTCTTGTTGAGTATGTGCCTAGTGAAGATTTTGTTATGATGTAGCATGTTGTTTCATTGCTTTAGCACAAAAGTATTGAGGCAGATTGTATTCACTCAATATAGTTCTTACCATTTCTTGCAAGGATCTATTTTTCTCTCTATAATATTTTACTAGGGTGTTCTTGGTACAAAAAAAGTTTGAAGGATTTCGTTGCTTTCATAGAAATCTGTGAACTATGATTTTCAAACTCTCCACCATGATCACTCCTTATGGAAACTATATGAGAATATTATTCATTCTGTACACATTTGGTAAATGTTTAAAAGAATGAAAAAGTCTCATCTTTGGAAGTAAGAAACATTATCCAAGTAAATCTAGAATAGTCATCTACAATGACATATGAATGATGTTTCCCTCCAAGACTTCTAGTTCTTGTTGGTCTAACTAGATCCATATGTAGCAATTGATGGGGTTTGGTTATGTATACTTCTTTACTTGATTTGAATGATTCTTTTACTTGCCTTTTAAGCAAGCATCACACGACCTTCCTTGGTCAAATTTAAGTTTAGGTAAGCCAACAACATGATCCTTTTTTTATAATATTTCAATTAAATTCTTGTTGGCATGTCCTAGCCTTCTATGCTACAATATGGATTCATTATCATTAGCAACATGACAGTTAGCTAGGATATCAGAAAGCTCAACCAAATATATATTTTTATACTTTCTACCAAGTACAACAACTAAATGAGACTTATCCAGAATTGAACAAAATTGGGATTCAAGCACAACTTTAGAGCCTTTGTCACAAAACTGACTAACACTAAGAAGATTGCATTTCAATTCTTCTACAAGAAATACATTCTGAAATTGTGGTAAATGGTGGTTGGCCAATCTTACCAACCCCAACCACTATACCTTTTCCATTATCCCCAAAGGTCACTATTCCACCAGATTTCATTTTCAACTCCGTGAACAGCTCCTTATTCCCTGTCATGTGTCGTGAGCAACCACTATCGATATGCCATATGCTGCTCCTTGTGGCTCTCAAGCACACCTACATAGAGAAGATTAATTTTTAACTTTTTGTACCCATTTGATAATGGGTCCAAGTGGGTTAGTGGCAAAAAACTTTGGTACCCATTTCTTCTTAGGTGCCACTAATCGAGCTAATGGAGACTGAGTTGCTTTTACTATATATACAACTTCCTTTGGAACCCAAATCATAGTTTATTGGGTCCTTGTTTTCTTTCAGAAACATTACTTTCTTTCCTATTTTGTTGTTGTCCACCTTTCTTCTTAGGTTTCATTCTCAATAAGGTGGAAGTCAAGGTCTTTTTCAGGGTATTATTTTCAGCTTCGACCTGCTCAAGTTCATTGATGATGTCTTGATTATTCTTGAGCTTGGAGTTTTCCTCCTTTAATTTGAAGTATTCAATGGCAACTTTCTTAAGTGTTTTTTTAGTCTCCTTGTACTTATTTTTCACAATTATGAAATATGAATATAGTTCACCTAACATCTCATGATTTGGAGTTTCATTGTCAGAGGTTACCTCATCTTCATGTATGGCCATGAAGCTAATTCCTGTGTGGAATTCATTGTGTTTATCTCTTCTTTGTGAATGTTGACTGATTTGTGCTTCATGTTCTTCATCCTCTTCACTTTTACTTTCATTCATCATGTTCTCTAGCATTTCCCATGCTGCTAGAGCTTTCTTTTTCTTTTGAAATTTTCTATTGGTTTTGTTGTTCTTATTGTCAAAGTAAGAGTTGTACCTCTTCTTTTGTTGATCACTTTGCTTCTTGTCAGGTTCAGGGCATTCAAACTTCATGTTCCCAATCTTTCCACAATTGTAGCATGTGGGAGACTCTTTGTATTTGTCTTTTCTTCTTTGGTCATCTCTTGAAATTCTCCCAAATTGCTTCTTGTTTAGCATGAACTTGAATCTTCATGTGATCATTGTCATGTTCTCATCATCATCTCTACTCCTTGATGCTTCACTCTTAGAGTTATCAACTTCTGATTTAGCTCTAAGGGTTATTGTCTTCTTACCCTTGGGATCTTCTACATCTTTCTATTTTATCAATATTTCATGGGTCATGAGAGAACCCATTAGCTCTTCTAAGCTCATTGTGTCTAGGTTCTTTACTTCCTGGAGACCTTAAGCATCCGTTGCTTTGATAATGATCTTAGTATCTTCTTCACCATCTTGGGTTGTTCGTACTTTTCTCCTAGATTCTTTAGCCTATTTATAATCTTTTAGAACTTTCAAACATGTCTGATATTGACTCTATCTCTTTCATACTGAAAGATTCAAATACCTACACAAGAAGATTTATCTTAGGCTCTTTCACTTGATTTGTTCCTTCTTGTGCAACTTCAAGTTTGTCCCAGATTTCCTTGGCATATCACAAGAGAAAATCTTATCAAGTTTGTCCTAGATTTCCTTGGCATATACCTACTCAACTGCTTGAATGTCCTTATCTTCCTCATTTAGGACAATCATTCCTTCTTTGATTATTTTTCATAATTGATAATCTATAGCAATCAAAAAGTTTTTCATTCTCATCTTCCAGTACCCATAGTTTGTGCCATCAAATAATATGGGTTTGAAAGTGGACCGACCCTTAGCAGAAGTATTGTGGAAATAGCTGGTCATAGGGATCTCTTCACAAGTTATATAAACTGGTATAAAAGAAACAACAAGTGAAGTCTGCTTTGATACCAATTGTTGGTCCTTATCTAATAGTAGCTCAAGAGAGGGGTGCATTAAGCCTTTAAAAATTTTGGCTAATATCTAATAAATGTGCTTAAAATAAATAGTAAAGATCACAGCACAAACACACGATAATTTTTATAGTGATTTGGCCATTAACCTGGCTCCTGCTCTACTTTTCTAAGTTAGCCTCTCTTGCTAAACTTAGGTTCTACCAATACTTATTGGTTTTACAAGTTTACCAACAACTTACTAGTTTTCCAAGCTTACTAGAAACTTTTACACGTTTGTTTTACAAGCTCACCAACAAACTTACTGGTTGGTTTTCAAAGCTCACCAACAAACTTATACAAGTTGGTTTTCCAAACTTACCAATAAACTCATAGACTTTGGTTTTCAAAGCTTACCAACAACTTATGGGAGAAAATAGTAAATAACAGCATAAAAAATGATGCCTCTTAAAAGGCAAAGTGTATGAAATTTAGCAGTAAAAACACAATGAATATAGCAATAAAATGCACTAAAAATTAGTCTCCAAATCAGTTGAAAGATTGGCTTTGAATGCTGGTTGGAATCGTAATGCAATGGAGTTGATCTTGTGGGATTGAATCTAAGATCTTTTTTGTAAACTTCTTGAGTGAACGATCTCAAATTTGTTGTATGTTAAAAACTTGCTTCTCAAACGTTTGAATCTTCCTTTTATAGACTAAGGAAGATGCCGTTGCTGATTATTTTAAGTAACTTTTTGACCGTTTGACAAAGAACTCTAACTCTTGTTGTTTTCTCCATGCTTAGTTTTTGTCGGGCTTTGAAATGTTGTGTCACTTATTGAAGCATAGAACTTCTAAGTAGTGTACTCAGAACTTCTGTTCTTCGAGAATACGCCAACCAGAACTTTTGAGCTTATTTTTAGAAGTTCTGTTGTAAGTAGATTTTGGCAGTATTCTACAATGAGCATATTTTTACTTCTGAAAGGCTTCTGAGAAACTTCTGTATTATTTCTAAAGTTCAAAATTAGTTTTTAACTTACTTCTAGATACTTGCTTCAGGAATGCTTCTCACAGAAACTTTTTTCTGATAAACTTCTAGTTTGTTTCTACTTGGTGCGCCAACATTTTTTGTGTTGCTTCTGTGTAGACTAGGTTTTTGAATGCACAACTTCTATAATTCTGCAACAACTTCTATGTGGCTTCTATTGTGTAGTTGATCATCTTTTGATTGTAGAAACTTCTTATAAACTTCTCATTAACATGTGATAAGTTTCTATGATCAGAAACTTCTTCTGATAAACTTCTAGGTGCACTTTGAACTTTTGATTGCAAAAACCATTTTCTGCAAAACTTCTGATTACTTCTGGTAAGTTTTTGTGTTTGGAAACTTCTTTTGATTTCATTTTAAGAAGCCATTAATAGGCTTCTAATAAACTTCAGATTGTATTTGATAAGCTTCTGACTTGATTCTGCATAGTGTGTTACGATTTTTGTACTACTTCTGTGCAGTGTCACAGGTTCTGTATTACTTCTGTGTAACATTATATTTATTTTGGCTTGATTCTACATAGTGTGTCACGGTTTTTGTACTGCTTTTGTGTAGTGTGACAAGTTCTGTATTACTTTTGTGTAATGTTATGTTTCTTTTAGCTTGATTCTGAACAACTGACTCTTCTTCTAGATTATTTATGTGCAATTTATCTCTGTTTTTGCATTTCTTCTGGATTGATTCTACATAGTTTATCATGCTTTTGGGTAGCTTCTATTATACGAGACATTGCTTTTGCATTGCTTCTATCCAGAATGGAAGTCCAACAGAACTTCTGTGTTAATAAATTTAGAAGTTTTGCGGCTTTGAAATGGGGCAAACAGGCCGTGAGTCAAAAGTTCTGAGGAACTTATGAAGGATTTCTGAGTGGTGCGATAATATTCTAAAATACTTCCTATTGTAGAAGCTTCTTCTGCATTTGCTTCTGTTTGGTTCGGAGAAGCTTCTGATAAGCTTCTGATTAAAGAGTCATCTTCTGCATTGCTTTTGTGTAACCGAGCTTACTTTCGGCTTAGTTCTTCTCATATGATTCTGAATGGATGACTTCTCTTTTGGGTTGTTTCCAAGCAACGAAGTATCTTTTGAGGAAATGCTTCTAGCCTGGTTCTGTCATACTTTTGTAGTTGTTTTGAGTAACAGTGCTTCTATGTAGCTTCTCTTATTCAGAAATATCTTCTGTCATAGTTCTATGGAGCGCATCACTATTCTGAGTTACTTCTGTTTGTCTTCTAATATGCAACAATGATACCCCTTGATTATGAGAATATTCTATCTTGCTTCTATTGAGGTTCTAAGTTACGTCTACTAACTTTTGATTAAAATTTGATTTGATCTTGTTTTCAGCTTTTAACTTTCTTGTCAAGCCTCTAAGCAAGTTCTAAGTTACTTCTTAGTGACTTTTGAACATCTTTTTACTTGAGCATTCTTTTGTATATCTTTCTTTATAAAGGTTTATTGTAATGAGTTTACAATTAACATCTTCGTTTACTTTCTTTAATCTGTTTTGATATTTAATGCTGCATCACTTAGAAAGTAAACAATTAGTAGCTTAACTCTTCACTCATGTATTTGTTCATCATCAAAACACAATTATTTAATTACATTCAACATCAAAATCAAGTTAAGGAGGAGGATTAGACTCAACGGCATCAGTGAGCTAATCAAATCATCACTATTGAACTCATTTAGATCTTTTGTTTCTTGAATGGCACTGATCTTCTGATTCCATGATTCAAGTAAGAGTCTATGGATCTTCATTACTTGTTCAAAATTGGAAATTTCTTTCTTCAAACCCTTGAGAGCATTAGCAACTTTTGAAAATCTAGATACATTTTAGAAATATTCTCACATTCTTTCATCATAAGGTTTTCTAATTCTCCAATGAGATTGTCTTGCCTACTGCACCAATCATATAGATATGTTGATTCAACTTACCAACTCACCAAATGACTCAAAATCGCCCGCTCTTCTTAGGCTTCTCATGGTAATAGAGAGATTCAACCAACAAAAAAGATAAACCAGATAACTTACCTTGTCAACTCAATGACCTTGGGTTCAAAAAATCTTACTAGGCTTTCTATAGTTATAGAAAAATTCAACCTGAATATCTTATTGGTCCACCCAATAACTCAACTATGAATAGCTCTTCCTAAGCTTTTCATGGTCATAGAGAGATTTGATCACAAGCTAGATAACTTAGTAATTACTCAATCATTTAGTTATTAACTGCACTTCTAGGCTTCTAAGGGTTATAGAGAGAGTCAATCATACCCAAGTCTTTTACTCTCTCAAGCAACAAAGACAACTCAACCTTTCACTATAGCAACACTATTGTCTTGTGGTCAAACATCTCTACCTAATTTTTTATCTTTAATAGACTTAAATGATAGAGATTCACCTAGTTTTAATCTTACACTAGCAGACAACAAAGATTGCATACTTTTAATTTTTTCTTTATCTAATTTTAATCTTTTACAGGCTAATGATAAATTGTCACACTCTCCTTCTGCTTCTCACTTAATGCATGTACTTTTTCTTTTAATTAAGGATTTTCTTCCTTTTTGAAGATATAATTAAATATTGCTACATGATCTAGAGTCTACAGACGTTATAACTTTTTAAGCAATTGCTAACTGCCGTGAATAAAAATTCATGTTTATTTCATGTATTACAACACAACAAAACTCACAAGAAAATAGGATAACTTTTACGTCTCATCTAAGAACAAAACTGTTATTTAAAAAGCTTCCTTTCATTTTTTTATTATTAACTAAAAGGAAATTAAAAACACAAACTCTAATTGCTCCATTAAGAAATTCAAATTACATACATAACTCAATGAATCCGCCTGCCTGCCCCGCCTCTGCGTGGCTCAACAGAAATCGGCTGCATATGATGGTAATTCACCCTAGAGCATGACCCCTTGATCTCTGCCTCATTTTCGTCTCGACAAGCATTCAGTCCCATGAAAAGCTTTCCTTTTTCATATTCATGCCTGTCAATCCTGAGATTTTCTTTCTTGGACTTCAATCTTCGTTTACCATGCCTACCAATAATGGGCAGTGGAATGACATCAAGACCCATCAACTGGGCCACAACTCCTGGCTTGCACCAAACAACAGACTCCCCCGCGAATGTCGATGGCAGCCCATAACTTCTATCCATTTCAAGATCACAACTATGCCGGCAAAATTGCTCTGTTAATCCATCAGCGCAACACAGAGACTTCCTTCCACCTCCATAGCGGCCTGCTTGTGCACCAAAGTTCCGGAAGGACGAACGGTACGTTGCATCTCGACCATCAAGAGAAAACCGTGGATACTGATTCAAAGCGTTCCTAGCAGACCGCAGGATGTCAGAGTTGTTCACACAGGACAGACGACGTTGTAGATCACCATCCTCATCAAGCTTGGCCTTCCTTGCGGCTTCTTCATCTAACTCCAGCTGCATGATCATTTCTTCCAGAGTTGGTGGGCTCCTCATAAAGTTACTTTCTTCAAAGTAGGAGCTGATAAGAGAGGGGGTGACCACGCACGGCATTCTACCACCAGTTGTCTGATGTTGGTTGAGCGTGGACGTGGAGCCCATGCCGTTGCAGAAGCTCCGGAGGCCTTTCTTCATCTTGGCTGCCAAAGAGTTCTCGAGGAGAAAGAAAGAAAGGTCTTTCATGGGTGCGAGGAGGTTTGGACGGTAGTCTGGAGGGAGAGATGGGAGTTGGGGGGAGATAAAAAAGCAATGGCTGTAGGCTGCATTGAACGTGAACGGAGTGAATGAGGAGAGGTGGGACTGTTAAGAGCATTCACGTGAGAAAAGAGGGAAGGACATTCACAGATGTTTTTTCTCTTGGGGTGATATCTCTACACTTCTTTGGAATTTGAATTACCACGGCTTTAACTCATCAAAAGCGACCAATCATTTGACATTCGTCTTTGCGTTAATCAATAATACCATGAATTGTAGTATAGATTCATGGATGAGAGCAGGCATGCCATTAGGGACTTCCCGTAATATATTATCCGCTAGGTAAATTAGCTATGCTGTTTGGCGGCCCATTAGGTAAAGATTGAAGACTAAAAGAGGCAAGGCAATGGCACTGCGACAGCCAATTGACATGGTTTACCATCCGAGAGTCAGCCTTCAATAAGCAAACTTGCAACAATGGATATGGAGGTTGTTCACTATTAAGTTTTCTGTCATCGCTCGTGAACAGTAGACCTACAGCTAAACTGTTCGTACAACTTCAGACAGCTAGCTATTATTGTAGTTGCATTTCTTAGTAGAAATTGACAAGTTTTAAAAGAAACTCATAACAGTAGTCCACTTATTGCATGAGCAAATCTGATTAGCTAATGTAATGTTAGGACAAAGAAAAATACCAAGAAACGATAGAGATTAATTAGCTTACAAAATTAGCTGCTAGTAAATGCATCTGGTAATTGACAAGTTTTAAAAGAAACTCATAACAGTAGTCCACTTATTGCATGAGCAAATCTGATTAGCTAATGTAATGT
>JAYJMB010000092.1:0-18565 GCA_036873735.1 Pouteria campechiana
TATTTAGGAATCAAATAGGTGCAAAAGATGAAGTATTAGGAGAATAAAATATGACATTTTGCATTCTCATCAATATTCATCCACCAAGCAAAATAAACCAAAGAACTCCTAAAGAAGTTCGAGTTAGAATATGGAAAACTTTGGGAACTCCAATGAGTATTTCTATTAAAATCGACAAAGATGAGAAAGGTAAGTCAATCTATCAAAAACTTTATAAAAGCATGATAGGATCACTTTTGTACTTAACTACTAGTAGAACTGATATCATTTTTAGTGTTTGCATGTATACTAGATATTGGTCAGATCCTAGAGAATCATATCTTATTATTGTTAAAAGAATCTTCAGATACCTCTTATACACACAAAACCTTCATTTATGGTATCCAAAAGGTTCAAACTTTGAATTAGTAGGTCACTCAGATGAAGATTTTGTGGGTTATAAAGTAGATAGAAAGAGTACCTCAAGGGCATGTAAGTTTCTTGGAAGCATAATCATATCATGGTTCTCTAAGAAATAGACATCGATTGCATTAGGTAGTTGTTGTACACAAATTCTCTGGATGAAATAAGAATATGGTGATTATGGCTTAAAGTATTTTGATAAACCCATCGGATATGATAATATTCGTGCAATTAATCTGAAAAAGAATCTAGTTATGCATTCAAGAACTAAACATATAGAAGTTAGGCACCATTTTCTTAGAGATCACATGCAAAATCATAATATCTACTTAGAATATGTACCAACCAAAGATTAGTTAGTAGATATTTTCACTAAGCCACTTCTAGAGGATATATTGTACACCATTAAAAGGGAGCTAGGAGTGATAGATCCACATGCATAAAATGCTTATCATATGATCATCATATCATGTTCTTAATGTTACATCTATATTTGAATGCATGACACTGCCATATTTTAAAAATGCTTTTGATTATGTTCTCTATGATTTAATGATCTCAAATGTTGTATTCCATCTTTTGCTTAAGTTTTCTAGCAATTAATCAATTTTAGAAGTTCTTTCAGAAGTTCTAAAAGAGCTTCAAATGTGTTTTATAGCTTATTGCATAACATTTCAAATTCTACAAAATTAAGACACCTTCAAAAGTTTTGAAACTTCACTTCAAAACATCTAAAGATGGAACTAACTTCATAAATTCCAAAATTTGAAGCACTTAGAAAACTTCAAAAGTTTTGAAAATTTACTTAAGAACTTCTAAAGATAGGGTTGAACTCCATTTCAAACTGTCTGAAACATAACTTCCCCTCAAAAGCCTTTCACCATCACTTGAAGCATTTTTAGAACATCTGAAGTCATAACTTCAAAACATATGAAATCCAGAAACCACTCTCTAAGTAGATGAAGCACCTTCAAAACATTTAAACTTCCATATCTAACCTCTAAAACCTGATTTCAGATGAGGCGATTTGAATTCCTGCTCATTCCAAGTCTTTTTATACAGTTTTGAATCACCACTATTCCATTCCCATTTCAAGAAAATCCTCTCACTCTTCTGAAAATCCTTCTTCTCTCAAAACCCTAAACCTAGTTGTTGCAAATGGCAAGAACGAAGGGAGGATGCAAGTCAGTAGGCTCTGCATCAATAGTGTCTAGAAGAACAACAAGAAGAGAAAGTACAAAGGAAGAGTCTCTGAGCAAGAAATTGAGAAATATCAAAGACAATACTCGTAAGGTAATATTCAATAACAAGTTATCTTTCTTTGAGAAATATCAAAAGTATTTTGAGAATAAGAGAGTAGTTAAAGGAAAAGTCTTCGATTTGAATCTATTTGGAGTAGGACTAAACCTAGAAGTAACTCACTGGTTAAGGTATCAAGGATCGGAGACATTCTTGAGTTACCAAGACTTCTGTAATACTAGGCTAGTGCAAGCACTAATTTGTAACTATAATTCTAGCACTAAGAAGTCATGGATTGGTAGGGTAGAAGTAGGCCTGTCTCTAGAGAGATTTAGAGAAATATTCAATTTGTCCCCTTCCATCAACAGAAAACCCTATCTCCACCCAGATCAACTCATCCCTCAACCACTCACTCATCCTCCCATTCTCAGACCAAAACACACTCTCCTCCCCAAACCAACCAACCTTCCAATCCTCCCATTGACATCATAAATTTAGAGAGCCTAATCTTTGAAGAGGCCTCCTCTCTCCACACACAACCCCAAACCCAACCTCAATCACTAGCCTTACAGCCCTCCAAACCATCTACACCTCCACGACTCCCAAATCCATGTAGAGCCATCATCTCTTACACCTATAGACACCCTAGGATCCTTCACCCTCTTAAACCCCACATTCTTGCTAGCCTAGGTGAATACTTGGATTGGTTAGATTCTTGGAATTCACAAGACATCACAACTGAATTCATCCCTACTCCTTCCACACCTCCTCCTCCTCCCCCAAAGGAAAAAGAAGATAATGCCGATCTTCTTATCCTAATCTATCACCCAATCAAAATGACATATTCTGAATTCAGAGCTAGATCAAAGATTAACACTGCTATCTCTAATATGTTCCTTTCCCACAACCTCAACATTTCTTCATAAGAGCAGCCTTTCCATAGCTCTAAGATCCCTAATCCCTCTCTAGAATCCAACTCCTACCTAATCCTCCTCTTACCATCTGCAACTACTCCCCTCAACCACTCCCTAATCTAGAAATGTTTCTAGATGAATATTCCCAGAACCTTCTTCAACTACTCCCTCCATCCATCCCTCCTAGGACTAGCCTCCCCTCCCTTTCAAGACCTATTTGTGACTCCTTTACTTTCCTTACACCTTATTGCTTCATTATTTACTTTATATTGCATTGCACATAACTGTTGGTCCCAAATATTAGGCAAAAACCCAAGAGGGGAAGGGTAAATTCGGTACCTAAAAATTATTTCTCAACCTCTTTAGGATTAATTACCCTCTAGTAATCAATCACTTAATCAATAAATGCACAAATGGATAAGACAGTTATTTTTATAGTGGTTTGAGTAAACACTCTACTCCACTCTTCCAAGAACACTTTTATCTTAGTGTCTTGGGTTCCACTATTCCCAATAGTAGAAATATAGTAGTACTCCCAGCACTTTTCTAGATTCTAAATCTAGGGGGCATAAACATAATGCTCCCAATACTCTTCTAGATTCTAGCTCTAGGAGGCGTATTCACAGTGCTCTCAACACTTTTCTAGATTCTAGCTCAGGGGAGCATGAATAAATAGCTCTTGTCTGCACTTAGACAGTCACAGCTTTTCTTGAGTCTAATCTCAACCACTAGCTCAAAGAATTTATAAAGAATGGATATCAAAAGTTAAAGCACAGGTATTTCTCAGTAAGCAGAGGGAAAGGTTTTTGAAAATTAAATGCAAAAGTAAATGATCTTCCCAAAGATGGTTATAAGCCTTCAAAGAAAGTTGAGGAAGATTTGAATGTAAGGCTCTTGACTCTTGAAGAATAACAAAAGGTTTGACTCTTATCAGTAAATGATCTCAAGCAGATTTGAATGATTTGCTTAATACTTGGTCACTTCCTCCTGCTCCAATGATGCTTCATTTAGAGTTGCTTTGAATTCCAATCATTAGTGGTAGGTGAGCTCCATTAATGATAAAATACCATTCTGATTAGTATATTTTGAATTCTTTAACTTCTGCTTAATCCTGGTCTGTTAAAATGCCTACAACACTAGCCTTGGAGAAGATGATTTTTAGTTTTTTAATAAGCTTTGGTTGAGGTATTGCTGCAATGACTAACTTTTTCATCAATATGGAAATGGTGTTATTAATGCTGAGTGAAGACCAACGATTTAGCTTGACCATTGCTCATCTTTTACTTATGACAGATACAGTATCTATCCAGCTGTTATAAGATAAGGTTCCTTCGTCTTCTAATTTGTCTTTCCTAAGTAGTAGATGAATCATGTTTTTTAATGCTAGCACACAAATCATCCTTTCCAGTGCTTTATCTTGTATTTTATCTATTGAACTGTGGAAGCATAGATGACTTATTTTTTCAGCACTTCATCTGTTGAGTTGTCTGTTGTAAGTAACAGACAAAATGTTGGAGTGCAGACAGATTTCCTTCATTGCTTTGTTTGATTGGTTGTCTATTAAAAGTGATAGACCACGCATTGAGGCCTACATGAATTCTCTTCTTGCCGTAGTCTGTTATAGATAGTAGATGAGCTTAGTTGAAAATACAGATGCCATTACTCCACGAGATGAACCTGCTCTACCATACGACCTTCACTTCTCCCCTTTAATTTTTCATAGTAGACGGTCATTAGTTCACGAAGTCTTTGCTCTGTTATACTATCTTTCGCTGCTCCCTGGAAGCTCTTCACTTCTCTACTTTGTCTATTATCAACAGATGACCATTGGTTTAACTATGGATTGCTTATGATAGACGAAGTCTGTAGTGTGCACACTATTTTGCATCTATCAGATATAATTTTTTAATTCGATAGACGAATGGAAACAACTGAGTGCTTTATCTATCACAACACTTCATCTTTTGCTTCTTTACATGTCTAAGCCTTGATGCCATGGAATATATTTTCTGTGCTTATTTTTTGTAGGACCTGCAACTTGATTTCTGCATACTAAAATCTTGGCAACAACCATTAGTACATAATATTTAATCAAGTTTTGTTTGTCATTAAAACCATGCATTTATACCAATAACAACTACATTTTGATGATGACAAAACTTGATTAAAAATTATCTCATAAAAGATAATCTCCCCTTGAATGTATGTAGTCTAAAAATGTTTACAAAGTTCAGTCAGTCCTCAGGTTGCTATCTTATGATATTTCCGTTGTATATTTTCTCTCTTTGATTATTTAAAATGTATTCTCCTCCTGATTATTTAAAGATTATGCATGTTTGCACTTCATTTTTGAAATAATTTGCATAGTCTTCTCCCCCTTTTTGTTAAAAGCAAAAAGAAATATCCACTCTCAATAAGTATAGGCAAATCATGAAGAGATAAACAAACAAAGATGTTATTTTATGTCATTTCAGTACAAGCTATGATACAAAGCAGGTTGGCCTAGATACAAACAATCTATGTTTGGGGAGATGAAGCAACAAATTGTTGGGGACCTGGAGGGTGTGTCCACATAGTGAGGGGATGTGCATCCAAAACTTGGAGAGGTTTCTTCAAGTGTGAGAAACCAAAGTTTTGGATGGTGGATGGGAAGATGAGGGGTTGGAGATAGATGTAATGTACTTGTTTATTCCATTCTCCTCCTTTTCAAATGCCTAAGATGATGATAATATGTGAAACAGGGCTATCTGGCAGTGATGAAATTGAAGACAAAAGTTTACGAGGCTAGAGTTTGAGGAGAAATGCTTTTGCATGATAGTTGTAAATAGAAGTATTACATTGTTGCTTAGGATATTATAAGCAAGTCTCAGATTTACATCTAGATTCTTAGGTTTGAGACTTTTTACATTGTTCCCAATGGTTGTCTTGGTTAGTTGTGAAAATAACATTTTCCTGGGTGTTGGCCACTCAAATGTCTACATTTGAATCATGGGGAGATTTAAGCATTTTCTGATGTTTTCAGGGGACATGTCTATTTCCTTATCCCCAATCCAGGACTTCTTTATCTTACTATCATAGTTGTACAGAAGTATTTTCACCATTCTTGAATAACATTTATCTTTGTAACTCATGAATTCGTTCCACCCCTGGAAACTTACCCAAATACATAATTCCACCTTCATTTCTTTGAAGAAGTCAAAATCAATAACCTTTCCTTTCAATACCTTTCTTTTGTTATACTTGTTCATGAACTCATGATAACTTTGTTCATCATTTTGAAAGGTTACCTCAAGAAGCCAATTTCTATGAAACCTTAGTTTTTGAGGTGGCTGTGTCTCTTTCGATTCTTCTCTATTTCTTCTCCTACTGAAGAAATCATTTCTGTGGTTCTTAAATCTACCATCTTTGTCAGTTTGAGGTTTTAGGCTTTTAATGTGGAGGAACTTAAGGGGTTTTTGATAGTGAAATAAGCTAAGGAAAATGGCGCCAAGAAGATAAGGAGTGAAGAAGAAAATTTTGGGAATTTGAATGGCCTTCTTTTGAAAAGGGAATTTTTGTCACCAATGGTGAATGCAAGAGGTGGGTCTAAGTTGAAGTTAAAAGAAGGTTTTTATAGAGTATGTCCTTGAGAGCTTCAAATAAATTTTGTATCTTTAGACAATCCTACGAACAAAGTGGTGACTTCATCTACAATAGATATGAGATAATGGGTTTTTCAATTTATTTTTGATCTGAGATATGATTGTCTGAGAGTATGATAATGATTCACTTATGATTAGAGGAAAATTTACAAAGCTTTGAGTGATTAATCTCTTTATATGATATGCACAAGCGAATCAATGAAGCATGTATAAACAATTCAAAATGATATACTTTCAATTTTAATGTGCATGGCATTCAAGATGATATTCTATCAATTAAGTAACACTCAAATCAAGTATAAATTTCTTGACAATTTGAGAATTTAGATCAAAAAGTTACCTCATTTTCTTATCCTACTAAGATACTAAAAGATGCTTACTTTGGATTCTCCTAAAAATAATTCTTCTAACTTCTCTTATCTTTGCAGCTCTTGTTATAGAATCAAATTGCTTGGTTCCTTTGGACCTTATTAGCTTTGTCACAAATAATTTCTCATACATTTTTAATAAAGATATATATGGATATTCCACCAAGTTTATTGAGAGCCAGGAATTTTAATTTTTTAGAATCTAAAGCAGATAACATTAATGCTTAAAAGTTTGCAACTAACTTGTCCCTAAGCAGGAATGTTGTGGAACGATTTGGCCATGGGAATCTCTTCTCTAGTTAATTTTTGGTAGTTAAAATTTAACTTGGAAAGCTTGCTCTGATACCACTTATTGGTCCCATGTAAATTATAGCTTAAGAGGGAAGGGGTTAATTAAGCATATAAAAATTATGGCCAAATAAAAATTAATAAGCTAATCAAAAGTAGTGATGCAGCACATATGTAATTTTCATATCTATTTGTTTAATTATCATGACTGCTTCACTTCCAAATTAAGCTTCTCTTAGCCATTCTTGTTTCAAGCAGGTTATCATGTGTGTGTGATGATGTTACGCCGAATGAAATAATGAAGAATAAAATAAATAAACAAACACATACACAAATAACACAGTTTTTATAGTGGTTTGGGAACCCCGTCCCTACATCCACTTTTCCAAGGGCACATAATCATTGTGCCTTAGGTTCCACTATATCCCATATAATGGAGGTACATTGGTGCTACCAACAACTCATATAATGTAGTTTTCTTGAGTTCACCACCAACTCACATGGTTGATTAACAACACTCATTTTGCGAATTATATTGCCTATTTTACTAGGTTGATTTGTACATCTTTTGAGCACATATAAAATGATATCTCATTGAAGCTCATTAGATATGAAAACTCCAAATGTATGATTAAGATAGAACTTTTAGGCTCATTATCTATCAGTGTAATGGAGATTGATTATTTAGGAGAAAGCGTAGTTTGTTTGAGAGATGTTACTCGATTAAGCTCTGTCCGAATTTCTTTTAACTTCCTTACCCTTCTTCATTGACACTGCACTACCTTTATATTGATTCATAAAATTTTTCCTGTTAGAGGTAGTTGGCTTTCTTTTGAATGTTGGAGACCATTCTAATTTCTTTCATTGAAAAGTTATCTTCTTGAGAAACTCATTTGTAGCTGGAAAGCTTGCAACACCGTTCTTGAAGAAGATGCCTTTCCAATTTTAGCAAATACTGGATAAAGACTTTTCTACTTGACTGACTCTTTCATTATTTTGGAAAGACGCCCATTAAGCTCGAAGGGACACAGCCTTTGGAAGTTTCAACCTTTATCAAAATATAGACTGCTTTCCTTTGATTTTTTTTCATCTTCAGCTAAGCTTGATTTGTTTGGTCTACTTCATAGAATCTGTTTTGAATAAGATTTCGATTAAAATGTGCAATTAGTGATGTTTGGTATAGGTGGCTTCTACTCCTCATGATATGTCATATTTTTTAAAGACTTTGTTTGATCAAGTCTTGGATTTGTCTCTTATAAGTAACAGACAAAGTGGCTCAAAGTAGATCTACATAATAGAAATTTCATCTTTATAATTTTGTCAGAGACTGTTGTAATATTTTACTTCATTTTCTAGTTTGTCTGTTTTAAGTAACAGATGAATTGTAGAAGTGTAGATGAATTTGTTCTTCTTTACTGCTCATCAGATGACATTCTGTTATCAGATGAAGTTTTTTTCATCAAGCGAGGTAGCTTTGTCTATTGCTTTATCATTTGTAAGTGACAGAAAATCTTTATGGTGTGGACAAAACTTCTTCACAACAGAAAAATTGACTTTCACCAGACAAAGTTTTCTTTTCATCAGCCAAAGTGGTTTTGCCTGTTATAAGTAGTAGACAATTTTTCTTGGTAGACAAGGCTCTTTCCCTGATAGATGAAATGACTTTGTCTATTGTTTATTTGTTGAAATGCGTAGACAAAGTTGCATGCCATGGACAAAAGTCTTTCAAGTGATTCATCTATTGGTTTGTCTATCATAAGTGATAGACGAAGTTGTATAGTGTAGATGAATCCTCTCTTAGTCATTCTTATGATGGGTAGAGGTAACAAATGACTCGTTGAGCCATAGATGACTTGATTCTTTAGTGGTTGTCTGACCGTTTGTCTATTGCAAGTGGCAGACAACTCTTGTAGATGAATACGACAGACAAAGTTGTTCTTCTATTATCGTGCCACTTCTCCTTTATCTTTTGTATTTTCTGCAGAGATTATAGACACGTTCCTTGATTTTCTTTGGTTTTAGATAGAATTTATGTGAGTGAAAGATGCTTGAATAATTTGGCTTCACTTTAGCTCTTCATATGTCTAATTTTAGTTCCGTTTCATCTCTGCTTCTGCAAACCGAATTAATCTTTGTTTTGTGGATAAGTGTTGATTATAGGCAGTTTATCTGACTTGTCCGTGGAATGGTTAGTCTAAATTTTTCTTAGGTACATGCTCTTAGATACTAAATTTATCTATAGAAGATTTATTTGATTACTCATTGATGCTTGAATTTCATAGCTATAGATTTACTTGATGGCTTCTTTTCCAAGTTTAATTGTCATTCTTTTTGAGCATTCTTGTCTTCTTTTCTATTAGTGGATTTTTCTTGCTAATGCACTTACTATATATGCTATCCACTCTATTTGAGTTGCTTTCCTGTATGCTTATATCTATATTTGCAATGCTTGGAAATACAATTGTTAGTACCATAAATATTCACTCATATGTTGTTGTTTATCATCAAAACTTGGTTATTTGCCATATACACTATTTGGTTCAATAGTGAGGAACAAGGCAAGATTAGTAGCAAAGGGATATTGTCAAGAAGAAGGGATAGACTTTGATGAGTTGTACACCTGTGTTGTAGGATAGAAGCCATAAGAATGCTATTGGCATTTGCATATTTCATGAATTTTAAATGTTACCAGATGGATGTCAAATTTGCATTTTTGAATGGTTTCATTAATGAAAAAGTTTATGTGGAACAACCCTCTGGGTTTGAAGATCCTCATGATCCTAACCATGTCTTCAAACTCAAGAAATTCCTCTATGGATTGAAGCAGGATCCTAGAGCATGGTATAAGAAGCTAAGTAGATTTTTAATTGAGAAAGGATTCTCAAGGGGTAAAGAAGATACCACACTTTTCATTAAGCATGCTATGAATGGTATTATTATTGTACAAACTATGTTGATAATATCATATTTGGAGCTACTAATAAATTCTTTGTCAATAGTTTTCTATGTTAATGCAAGGAGAATTTGAAATGAGTTTGATGAGAGAATGTAATACCCTACCCTGGGCCCTAAGCGTTTTAATATTTCCCTGTACTTTTCCCACTTTAGGGAAAATATTCTGCCAAAAAATCTATCAGAGTCTAACTTAAAATATAAGGATCTAAACTTGTGCATTCGTTAATCATATATAATCATAAATTTAATGACTCTAAAGTAATGATGTAAACCATAAATCATACTCACAATTGCCTACTCACCCACAACTGCCCAGAATCATAGTCGCACCATGATACAATAGATATAACTAGAATAATATAGATCCATCCACAATATTATAAATATTTATCACTATTACATACTACTACATATCAGTATGCATCATTGGAAATCTTTTTAAATACAATTATATAAATACATTATGAGATTTCAATCCCAAGTATCATACAACAAGAAAATATCTCCAAATCATGCTTACAAGCCCCAACCCACAATTGGGCTCCATTACCTAACCTGCCAGCTAAAAATAAAAAAAATAAAGGCATGAGTCTGGGCGAACTCAGTAAGTAAGCACGATAGGAACTAATAATTAATTCAAATAGTATATTTCAAATCAAATCATGAATATAGACATAACAATCATTCATATTATGAGGGCCAAGTCCTCATTATGCCAATACAATGCTCTATGTCATTCAAGCATATAAACTCATAAACCATCCAGGCACAATATATCAAGTCGAGGCCACTCTGGGCACATCATAATGTTGCCATTTAGATGAAACATATCATAACTATGTTGTACAGGCATAAAACAATCCATGCAATTATCACATTAAAAGAAATTCATTTACCATACCCGTATACACTGTTATGGAATGCTTCCTATTCCATCACTACACATATTCACATAATATAATCCATATCAGCTTAGTCATAGGATCTCCTTTATCCCATCAATTCTACACGAGTCATAAACCTATTATCAAGACATATCCACACATTTATAAGAGAAAGAAGAATCCTGGGATATTCCTTATCCCCATAACTCCATCCATTTTTAGGTACTAGAAA
Organism: Pouteria campechiana; assembly: GCA_036873735.1. Classification (NCBI taxonomy): domain Eukaryota; kingdom Viridiplantae; phylum Streptophyta; class Magnoliopsida; order Ericales; family Sapotaceae; genus Pouteria; species Pouteria campechiana. The sequence continues at coordinate 10,924 of JAYJMB010000092.1, forward strand.
CAAGATCATGGGATATATATTATCCCCAACCTTTCACAGAGTCACACATCTAAACTTACAAGAATGATTATGGGACATAAGCGATTCCCAACACTCCGTACATCACATACATATATCATAACAAAGATTCATGGGATATCCAATATCTTCATCTATTCGTACTTGCCCGTGTGCAAAACATGGGATATTCGCTATCCCCATCCAACAATACATTAACAAAAAGAAAGCACTTGCCTACTTACCTGAATGAAGAGTCACTTCATAAATTCTCATCAATTTCTTAACTTTCCATCCATGCTTAACTATCCTACATGTATCACATATATTCAATTTACTTTGCATAAATTCTCATATAAAAGCAATTCTCATTGCATTACCATTATATACAATAATTCTAGATACCATGAGTGCATAGCTACACTCTAACATTAGCCACAGGACTATGTAACTTTTATTCTTTTTTAATCATTTACTAACGTGCATTACATGGAGTTAATAGATTGTGATAATGGCTCATTCATAGCCAATTACAAGCTGTAAGAAGATTAGTCCATCACATCTGGCTACTCATGGAAACATTTTATCAAATACCTTATAAGCATCCTTAAATTAGAAATTTCAAAGCAAAGTGGGTAAGAGGGGTTTCCTTCCTAGCAGCCTATGGACAAAAGAAAACATTATTAACAGTTAATTAACCCCAAGAACCAATTAATCAAGCTATTAATTGAATCAATTCCCAGTATCAATCACAAAATACCCAATCTCGACCTTAGAATGTTACTGTCCATGGACATATGCATATTTTTCTCATGCAAAATTACAATATAATTACAATAAGTCTTTCAACTAATCATTTTTCCCATGAATCTATGAAAATTCATACCAATTTCTTCTAATAAACTATTCATAAAACCCTGGTAAAGCATAAATCATGATTTTGGTTGGAGGAAAGCGACTTACCATGCAACTCACATGTGGCTTCCACCCTTAAATGAAGTTTCACCCTCAGATCTCCAAAGATCCTCCAGTATTTGTAGCAAAGCAGCTCTTTCTTCCTTCTTTTGCTGTCAAAACAGAGAAAGCTTAGGCTTGGATGCAAGGTTGATGGATTTTACTCCTAAACAAGGTCAATTCCTAGCTAAAATGGCATGAAAATGGGGCATACTTGGTCTAGGTAGCAACTAGGGCATGTGAGAGGGAAGGAGTGCTTGAATAGGAAAGGGAAAGAGGGCCAACATATTTAAAAATATTACATTTTTAGTGCTCAACGTACCACCAAATCGAGTGCTGCGACATTGGATTCTAGTGCCACGACATTAACTTGCTAGCCAAGAAGAACAATCCACTCTTTGAAGTAATGTTGCGGCATTGGATTCTAGTGTCGCGGCATTGGCCGTGACATTAAATTCCAGTGTCGCGACATTGGCCTGCTGTCCTCTATTTTCTTTAATTTATTCCTTGCCTTTTTCACATAGTTTCCAGCCATCATTTTACCCCATACATATGACATTGAAATAAACAATGAGACCCTTCAAATGACTAGGAATCATATCATATAAACACTCCCATATGGATTAAGTTTTATAATAACTTTTTTCACTCTTGCATTTACTATATATGAAATTCATCTACAATTTAATAATTTCAAAGCAACTTTTCCTCACCTCAAATCACCATTATAACTAATAAAAGAATTTTTCCCTCATTTTTAATACCCTGTAGCACCCTGGGTGTTACAAACCACCCCCCCTTACAAAATGTTTTATCCTCAAAACTTTAAGTATCATTTGATTCTTTTTATGTCCTCAAGTTTGTAATTACATGCACACCTTGTGGATCTGTATACACATGATACACCACACAAGTTGTATTTTTCTGATCATATGATATGATCATTCAAGAAATGTTTAATGTGGCTACAATAGCAATTACACAATTCCCCATCCAAGGTGCTTAACATGTCAGTACAATCAAGTTAAGATTAATATATACATACATGACTTTATAGTCACCCAAACATAGGAATCATACATCAATTTCAGGACACACAGTCATGCACAATACATTAAAGTAACTAACCACGATGCACTCTGGTCTCTCCTTGTGCACCAACTATGAAGCCTACTATAACACCTAAGGTGTTGAGAATAGGGGTAAATTTTTCTTTTAGATTATAATGATGTCTTGAGGTGAAGGAAATTAAATTTGAAATGAAATGGTACAGGTGTATACGAAGTGTAGGTAAAATAAAAGTAACTCGACTATTAAAAATATATGTGAGTAGTTAAATGATTTGATTCATAGATATTTGAGAGACATTATGATGAGAATTTTAATGATATATTAATAGGAAATATTATGGCAAGAATGTATGTGAAAAAGAAAAGGAATGAAAAAAAGGGCAAGAGTATGCTAAAAAGAAACTATTTATGAATATGATGTCACTTGTATCTGATTTTTGGCATAGAATTTGGATGATTTAGAAAATGTGTTTAACATAAAAGTTATATTAATCAAAATTATCTTTCCAATGAATTAACAATCATTTAATTCTAAGCTTATATGAGAGAGTTATATTTAAAATAGTGTAATGGTCTCAATATTCAAAAGGTATCACTTTGAGGCTCCATAACTCCAAATGGAGGTTGATTAAGAAATAGTGATCAACACCTTAAATTTATCTATCTAATGGAATAAAAACCACTTAATTCTAAGTTCATATAAGAAATTTATGCCCAATGCACTGAAATTGCTCCTGATGGATAATTAAGGACGAAAATGATAGGATTAACTTGATAAATTAAAATATTTTTGTATTATTTATGCAAAATAATTTTATAAATTTGCATGAAAGACCCATTGAGATAAATATATGTGTATGTTGTAGAAATTTTAAATGATTTATTGATTTTTATGTGATATTTGAGGTTTAATTGTAAAATGAGTGAGTAATGGCCCATAACTAGATTAGGGCTTGATATTTTGATTAAAGGGCATAATTCCTAATTATTTGTGATATCCCACATCACCCGAGTGAGGTAATGAGCTTATGGTATGGACAGTTCGTGAAACCTATTAAGGCACCTTTTGTGGAGCTGTATGGGTAGAGGCCACAAGGGGACAAAACCGTGAGGATTATAGTGGTCCAAAGCGGACAATTCCTCAACAGGGGGCACCGGTCATTGCATTATTTGAGGGAAAATATTTATGAAATTAATGTATACATGTTTGGAAAATTTAATGGCATGCTAATTTTGGTTTTATGAAAGGGTTAACATGGAAAAATAATGGCGCATGTGCATGTCTTAGTGCATACACCATTAGAGCACTGAATGAGAGCTAGGTTATGTTGCTCCACCATGCCCCTTTAGCCATTTCGTTCCCTCTTCCACCCCCCTCTCTCATCCCCCTCCTACAACAGTCCTTCCTTGTACAATTTCCAATTGATTTCAGCTAAGAGGAATTTATTGTTTTTTTTATGTATAATCATCCCCTCACGTTGAGGAGAGGCTGTCCCACTTGATTTGGGCGTGATTTGGAGAAAGAAAAATTTGTTTTCACCATTCTTCTTTCTGCATGTGGAGAGGGTTATAGATCCAAGTTAGAAAATTCATTTTAAGAAGGATTAGACATTCAAATCAGAGAGGTAAGTGTTTTCCCCAATTCTATTATTGTAAATTTTGTTTTAGGGTTGTGTATGTACAAAAACGTGGGCTGTTTGTGGGGAAAATATATGTTTGATCTCAATTTTCATGAGGGAATTGCACATGAGATGAATTGCAACAATTACATGTGGATTTGGCTTGGTAAATCCAAGCATGTTGTTGTTGACGTTTGAGATGAGGTTTTGCATGTTTGGACATTTGGGCAGTAAGATTTATTAATCTATGGCTTAATTGATTAGTTTATGGTGTTAATTTGATAATTTCTTGAATGTATATAGTTGGCAATTCAAGAAATATGATGTATATCACTAGAAAAATGAGAATTTAATATATGCACATGATGTATTCGATGAAATGCATGAATGGACAAGTTGAGTTGATTTAAGACTTAATTAAGTTGTTTATGAGGTTGTATTCATGTTAAATTAGTAAATTATTGAATGCATGAGATGTAGACGCATAAAAATGGCATGTATATAGCTGGAAAATGATAAATATAGAGTATGCATTCAACCTATTAGATAAAATCTTATGTGGGATAGTGTATTAACAATAAAAATCCGTTTAATTAATTTAGGGTGTATTTGAAGTCTAATTAATATGATTTTCATTCTAATTCAATGTTCGTTATCTTTGGAACAAGTTGTATATTGGTGATATTGCATGAAACCCATGAACTTTGGGTGAAAATTAAAGTTTAATGCATGCATGCTATATGTTTGTTAAAATGCCTCAATGGGAATAAGTGTTGACTTTGAAAGATTGGAAGGTAGTCCTTAATTGGCCATTAATCAAGCATTAAAACTGATGGTGATATGTGTAAAAGGAGGATTTAGGCATGATGGAAATCTAGGCACCCATATGATGTGATTCAATTGCATTTTTCACCTAAAATTTTGCATTGAATTGTGCCCCAAAATGGAGAGCTACTATGGGCAACTTTTTGTATATTTGAAATGGGTTGAGGAATTAATTTAATTTGGGGCATAATTAATTTTAAATAAGTTTTTTTGAGGTTAAAGATGTTAATCATGAATTGTATGATGTTGAAGAAGTCAATAGATTGCTACATTGTTGTAGAGATTGGAAGTTTAATCTATGCCCATCAAATGCATGATGAAATGTTTTAGTGGAAAACTATGTGTAAATTGAATTGCTATGTATGTAGGACCCATGAGGCAAGGATATGGAACCCAAGCAGTTGAATTCAAGGCTTATGGGAGTGATCTTCCTTAAGATAAGTATGCCCCTCTTTCTGATTGATGAACAAATATATGGAATGATGGGATCGTGAGTACCCCATGAATACGGGCACTATGTTTTAAGGATGTTTGTTTTACTTTGTGAATATGTGAATTGTAGGGATAATGAATATCTCTTAATTATGTGCACCATATTTTCAAAGATATTATTTTGTTACATTATGGAGGGTTGAGAATAGTGTATTACATGTAGATATATAATGAATAATGTTGATTATGTTATATGTAGGTGAACTTGTGGGTGAATGGGGATAGTGATATCCTATAATTTTGTTAAGTAAAGTGATTATATGATGTTGTGATTGGAATGATGGAATTGTATGTATTATGATGACATGGACAATCTGTATGAAATTTGATATTACAAAATTGTACATGTTGTGGATTTGAACATGTTCTTTTAACAAATTATTGATTATTGTTTACTATTCTGCCTACTTACTAAGCTCACCTAGATTCACCCTATTTTATTAAAATTTTTAGTGGATAATTTGAACAATGGAGATCGGGTTCAGAATTTGAAGATTATTAATGTATTTTAAATGGTGTTGGGACTGGTGATTCTCCATAAGAAAGATGTAATTGTAAATTGATAAGATTTAATATATGATATAAAAGTTATGTATAAAGTTATTGTATCACAATGGATATAAATTTTGTACTGGTCCAGTATGTCATCTGCCATCATGATATGGTTTCAGTTTTGGGCAAGGATGTGGATGTATGGTTTATGATTTATTATAGTTGTTTAATTATGATATTGTATGATTTACAAATGCAAGGTAGACTCTGCCGGATTTTTGGTAGATTTTTTCTTAGAAATGGGGAATGTGTAGGCTAATGGGAAAACACATAGGGCTCAAGGCGGGGTGTGACACCTACCAGGTCCACCACAATCCCTCACTGTTATCCATGGCACCTCGCCTTCATTGCTTCACAAGGCTCACAGGTTAACCAAATCAGAAACCATGCCGTCATACATCTGTGCCATCAAGGCACATCCATATTCCACGGTGTCATAACATATCCAGATTATCTAGGCTAACCAGGCCATCATGCCATCTCCTAGTACATTCTCATTAGATACAATGTCATTAAATCCAAAACATAATAGGTCAGTAGCATGCTACATAACAATGTATAACATTGATAATGCAATATCAATGCAACATCAATATAATGCTCATAATACATATTGTCTCACAATCCAGGCTATACAACCTCAACATTCAAACTGTAATCCAGTTCATAATAATCCAGTACCAATCATATCCAATCAGGGTCTTCAAGGCCGCCATGCCAACTATGTGTCTCAATACCAGGCCATCTAGGCCTCTACCCTATGTGGTTATCAGTTCATACCAGTCTATCCAATCATCACAGCCAAGCCCTAGGCCAATCGAGGCCTCCACATGATATCCGGGCTATCCAAGCATCACAGCCAAGCCCAAGGCCAATCCAAGCCTCCACGTCATATTCGGGCTATCCAGGTATCACAGCCAAGCCCCAGGCCAATCCAGGCCTCCACAACATAGCAAGGCTATCCAAGCCACCACCTCATATAAGTGTCGGGTCATATCATTCTCCAAGCATATCACATATCACTATGCTACCACCAAGGCATAGTGTAATGCCCCTCCTCCCTAGAGCATCACTAGTGGTAAATTCAGAGGAATTTCTGCTAAAGTCTCCCCTGATTTACCATCATTGCCCTGTATACAACATGCTAAACTATAATATTTTCATAACAAATACCCTCAAATATGCAAATATAATATGGCCGCCTCCAGGCATACCATTCCTTGCACAAACTATATAACTATCGCCTCCACAGCACACATCACCATAGCACCCACAGACCAAGATCAAGGTACGCTATACCCTAGTTGTCAAATCATATACACCCATACCATAAAATGACATGCTGTATAATTAAATAATGATACATGTCTAATATACATCCAAAATCCATTCAATAATATACATCATCATACATCATAAAAATGAGTAAAGCTTCTAATAGTGTCACGACCTAGCCCCATCACCAAACCCAACACCCTATTGGGCTCCATCCTTTAGCCTGTCAGCTAAAACATTTTAAATAAAAGTGTGAGTCAAGGAAAAACTGAGTAAGCAGACAAGTAGAAAAAAATGATTGTAAATAATGTAATATACAATGACAAATAGAGCAATAAACAATGATACAAACAGGCAAAACATGCCATGGCATATGCAAGATGCCACAATCAGTCAATGGTTTGGTTTATTAAAATTTTAATGTTAATGTTTTATTACCTTTTTTATATACATACTCATAATGATATCGTATACATGGTTAACCGGTCAATACTGGCTTGAATATCAATACATCATACTGCCATTTCTATTTGTCAATCCATACTACATGGCCACCTCCTATACGAGTACACTGCTCTACTATCATTCACATACTCCTTAACCATCCACACACTCCTTTAGAGAAGGCACACAAATCAAAACACTACCCTTTCACTCTTCAGCACGTCAGGTCCATCCCGGTACTCCAAGAGAGAAGCCTGCCAAGCCCGCACAGCCAAATTGCTGTATCTAGTGACACCCTGTCACGCCCCGCTTTTCAAGGCGCGACGGTGGGCATTTACCCTGAGTTTCACCTCGACCTACCCACTTTTAAGGTGGGGTAGTCGAGTCTCACTTTCTCACACTGGCACCCGTAAT